>OMNN01001459.1:0-13328 GCA_900302755.1 Chromis chromis | reverse complement strand
GTTGAAATATGAAAGCTTGTCCATAAGAGTGTGTAACTTACATAAATACAGTGTGTTTTTAAGCTACATCTTTATGATAGGGACTTCTTTCTTCTTCAGTGCATTATAAACCACTTCTTTGCAATGATCTGAATGTAGCATAGAAAACTTTACTGGGTATTGCTTAATGTCTTTAGCAGAAAAATTATGTGTGGTTTGGGACATGTCGCAAAGCTATGGTGTAGTGTATCATATGCTGAGTCTATTAGTAAAGTGTTGTATTCATCTTTTTTTTAAAATCTTGTTCAGGACTGAAATTTTCTCTGGAAAAACAGTCACCCATGATGACATCAGCTATGAGCAAGCGTGCATCCTCTACAATCTTGGTGAGTAAAGCTACTTACAGTAATTTATGGTTTTGTAATGGACTAGACCAGTTCTTCTTAATGTGAACAAAAAATTTAGACAGTTTGTTTTTAGACCCTTAAATTCTTTTAATCGACTGACATTGATCAATCTGAGCACTTTTGATTCTAGTGAGGAATTTTCATTTTCTGTGTAAATTAGCTTAAAGAAAAATGTGGTATGTAAAATTTACCACCTACCATTTCAAATCTTGAATGTAGTTATTTTTTGCCCAAAAGCCCTACAAGTGGCTCGTAGTTTTGTATATAGAAAATAGTATTTGTAATGATATTTTTTCAGCATAGGTCTCCAGAAGTAATTGTCCAATTTTAAAAGAAACTCTCCAGATCTTGTATCTTATTGATATTTAAAAAATTCATTCAGTGCCCTCTCATTTATCATATGTTGTACTATGCAACATGTTACACAGTTACATCATAACTTCAAAGGAACAAATAGAGCAACCAATGACCCTTTCAATGCACGTGCAGTATGGGCACGTTAGTATTCAGTCCTGTTTTAAGATAAGCCTTAAAAATGTGAGTCCCCAGTTATATTTCCTTTTTTTGTGCTTTATCGTACAACAAAAATGCACTGAGATAACATGTAAAGGAATCTGAACACTAACTTCCCGCAAGGAAAAGTGCAGAGAAATGCTGACTGTAGAAAACCAAACTGGCCAGTGTTTACTGAATGCGAACAGCAAAACCTGCAAATCCCACCAAACCTATCTGTGGATTCTCTGTAGGCGCCCTGCACTCGATGTTGGGAGCCATGGATAACAGGGTATCTGAAGAGGTAAGACACACACACACATGCACACAAACTGAGAACAATTGTGTGTGTTTGTGCACCCACAGTCCCACTGACTCTCTGTGCTCTGTGTTCAGGGGATGAAGGTGTCATGCACTCACTTCCAGTGCTCAGCAGGAGCGTTCTCTTACCTGAGAGACCATTTCAGTCACAACTTCAGCGTGGATATGAGCCACCAGATTCTTAACCTCAACATCAACCTTATGCTGGTAGGTTACACACATGCATGCACACACATACGCACGCAGAAACATGTCTCATCAACTTGTGTCTGCTTCCCAGGGCCAGGCTCAGGAGTGTCTTCTGGAGAAGTCCATGTTGGACAATCGCAAGAGTTTCCTGGTTGCCCGCATCAGTGCTCAGGTTGACTTCTTACCTTTAAAAATTCATTATATTTAATTCTATCATAGCAAACAATTAAAACATAAGAAGCTAATAACTGTGGCTTTGGTTCTGCAGGTGGTGGATTACTATAAAGAGGCCTGCAGGGCTCTGGAGAACTCGGAGACGGCCTCAATGTTGGGAAAGGTCCAGAAAGACTGGAAGAAACTGGTTCAGATGAAGATCTACTACTTTGCTTCTATCGCACATGTGAGTGTCTTATGGGAGAGAGTGGCTTTGTGTTTGCATGTGGTAATTCAACGCATGTGTAAACTTGTTTGTGTTTTGGCATTTCATTAGTCGGATGCATACGCAAACACCTTGGCCCTTTGTCTCAGTCTTTTTCTCTGTCAACAGCTTCATATGGGAAAACAGGCAGAGGAGCAGCAGAAGTACGGAGAGCGGGTAGGAACAAAAATCAGAACCATAATTTCCATCTGTCAGGGTGCTGTGGCTTTGATTTGTGCAGTTATTCTTTGCTGTATTGTTGCTGACAGTAGTAAACAAGCTCTTCATGAATTTGTGATGAATGATACTGTTTCAATTTATTCCTGCAATATTTGACAAATGAGCAATTTTCAAATACCAGTTATTGCTGTACTACCTCATACCAGCTCAGTTCAGAACTACATTTACAAGCCAAAGACAAATGAAAATCAAAAAAGAATCTGAAAGTGCAGCGAGCTAACTTAGAAGTTACTCTACAAGCTACACCAACATGGAAGAAATAGTAGCACTAGATCAGGAACTACCTTTTATTTATTAATTTTCCATTTTGTTTTATTTATTTGCTTCCTACAAACAATTAAAACACATAGTTAGCTGTTGACCAGTTACTAGCTGGTATGTGCATATTGTTCCAATGATTGGTACGTGATGTCACTGTCAGACAGAAGAGCTTCTGTCAGCTACTTATATGTCTGTGTATGGTGGTGGCATCACGCACTGATCCTTTTTTTTTAGACTGCACTGAAAGCTTTGCTGTGCTTGTCACTTAAGAAATGCTAGGTAAAGGTGTAGCTTGTGTGGACACTACAGCACTACTTGATTTCACTTCTAAAAAACTCTTTAATTCAGAAAACAGCATTGTTACAACCATATAACTGAGATATGTAGTTTAACTAGTAACACCACTACTTCCAGTGATACTTATTCCAGCTTTTTTAACTTCTTGCCTTGCTACAGGCACATACTAGTAATTATTGACACAAATGCCCCCTGAAGGCCTTTCCTGCGATTCCTGGATAGAAAGATTAGAACTTATTTCATATCATAATTATCAGAAAATGTTTTTAACAGTCTGGATTTTTTTTAAAGGCACAACACTAATTTGAAATTTTAGCTCCACCTTTCAGAAAAAATTCAGCAAAAAAAGTAATTTTAGATCACAATAATCACATAAAACTATGGAGAAACTTAGTGAAGCTGGATTTTACTAGGTTTACTAGTTAGCTTTGGTCAATCACGGTAAGTTACTTTTCCATCAGCTAAATAACTCTAATGTTCTGTTTCCAACAGCTGGCTTACCTGCAGAGCTCCTTGGACAAACTCAATGAAGCCATTAAGTTAGCCAAGGTAAAAGGCTTGTTTCTTACGTCCCAGAAACACATGTTGTGTTAATGTTATCTGTCTTGGTGTTTGTGTTCCCATTGTTTTACGAAAACTAAACTCTCCTTTTTTATTTTTTCTGGTACAACCAGGGTCAACCGGACAGTGTGCAAGAGGCCTTGAGATTCACCATGGATGTTATCGGTGGAAAGTGAGCCATGAGTCTTACCTAACAATTGTTACAAGTTGTTTCAGTGGCATATTACTTTTTATAACACTCCATGGAAAATTCAACTTGTTTTCCTTTGAACCTACAGATTTAATTCTGCCAAAAAAGACAATGACTTCATCTATCATGAGACTGTTCCTTCTCTGGAGACTCTAGCCTCGGTCAAAGGTAACAGGAGGTCTCAGTATATTCATGCTTTCAGTCAATAACTGTGTACATGCAACGCTGGCTTGCATTTTGTTGCACAAGAATCTCAATTGGGTTGAGATCTGGTGACTGTGAAGACGATAGCATATGATTTGCATCATTTTAATACGTATCAAACCATTCAGTGATCCCTCATGCCCTGTAAATGGGAGTACTGTCATCCTGGAAGAGATCAATGATAGAATTGTTTGGTTGCAGGCTAAAGATAATCACTCAGAACTGCTCTATATTGATTTGTAGTGACCCGTCCACTTGTCCCTCTAAGGGGACTAGGACAAAACAAACTACCAAATATTCATATTTGAGAAGCATTTCTTTTTAGAAAATTACACACAAAAAATGCATTAGAAAAATGTTTTGTTTATTTAAGTTGGTTTACTAATTTCTTCAGCTGACTGTCTCACATACAAAATGAAAGGCCCAAACTGACAAATTTGTTGAAGACTGTACTATAAGGACAAACCACTGAGGCTGCACCTGTTTCTTTTTAGATGCAGTTGATTCCAAGCTCTCCTCTGTGTTATTGCATTAATTAGATCAATCCCATTTTAGTGTGCCAGTTAAACTAATCTGTGCCTTTATAGGTGCTCCACTGGTGAAAGCTCTGCCGGTCAACCCCACTGACCCCACTGTCACCGGTCCAGACCTGTTTGCCAAATTGGTGCCCATGGCTGCCCATGAAGCCTCTTCCCTGTACAGGTAGGCACCATTAGTAGATGTGAAGGTCATATTAGAAAGGTGAAAAACAAAATCTTCAGTAAGCTTTTTATGTCTTACAAAGGTTTATTCATTTCTGTGGTTATGTTTTTTCCAGTGAGGAGAAGGCCAAGCTGCTGAGGGACATCATGGTAAAGATTGAAAGCAAGAATGAAACACTAGAGTGAGTACATAAATGTGATTAAAGAGCTTTTCTGAAAAACTGAGCTGAAATTGGTGACAGTTTTGTGTCCATTAAATTAGGGTGTTTGGAGCAGGAAGCAGAACTGAAGTCATTTTCCCCCCCAGAATTGAGTCTATAATGTGCTGCGCAGTCTGTACAAAGTGCATATTGTGGACCTCTCATTTTCATAATACACAAACATAAGTGGTAATATAATGTCCTTAATGAATAAATATTTTAAGAAATTTTGCTTTCAAATGGTGAGTCAACTCAAAATCCTCCCATTCTCAATTATTGTCTTTTATCAATAACCAAAAAGATCATTGGACATCATAGAACAACAAAAATACAGTTGATATCAAAAAATACTACTAATGTACTACAGTACTGATGGGAATAGGTTATTGTTTTCAAGATATTGCTCCAGTATAAAGTGGCTGGTCTTTTCTTCCCCTGCAGGCAGTTCATGGACTCTCTGGGCTTGGAGCCGGAGTCTGTAGACAACCTGGACATGTACAGCCACATCCCTCCAGTCCTGATGGAGAAGTGCGCTGCTCTCAGTGTCCGTCCTGACACCGTCAAGAGCCTCATTCAGTCCATGCAGGGTTAGTTCCAAAACCCGAAACACACATAGAGCAGATGGACATTTGCAGTGACTTTTGTTAAACTGTGAAATGGTTAGTGAAGAAGCAATCTGTCTTAGCAGATGCCCTCATGTCCACATTTGTAATGGTTTGGACAAGCCTGCACAAATTCCAATTGCATATTTTCTACCTCAAACTGAAAGAACTTCATAGTCTGTTTTTACTATGCTTTATGACTCATATTGTTGTTTATGCTGCACTTCGCTGTGTGCTTCTGTATAAATAATACTGGTCGCATCTTTGCCTGTGCAGTGCTCTCAGGCGTCTTCACCGATGTCGAGTCTTCACTGAAGGAGATCAGAGATGTCCTAGAGGCAGATGAAGCAGAGGAGCGAGCCCTCCAGGAGGCTGGCGGCCCTGCTGCAGGCGAGGTGCACCCTGCTGCGCAGAGCCAGGCGCTGGCTGAGATCCGCAGAGACCTGGAGAAGTACATGGAGGCCCACGAAAAGGCCAGTTTCACCAATACGGAGTTGCACCGAGCCATGAACCTGCACATCAGCAATCTGCGTCTGCTGGGTGGGCCATTGGAAAGTTTGAGAGACGCTCTGCCGCGGCCACAGCTCAATGAAGGTGAGGGTGGGTTTGATGAGGGTGTGTGTGTAATTTAGCCAGGTTTAGGAGAATGTGTAAAATATTTAATTGAGTTTTTCCATTTTTTTGATTCACCCAGCAATTGTGTTATCCATATTAAAATGTCAGACTTTGTGAAACATGCCAGATAGAATTTCCCACAAGTCAAGGTGATGTTATAAATTTTTTTGTCAAACCAAAAGTCCAAAACTTAAAAGATATTAAGTTAACTATCACATGAGAGAAAAAAGCAGCTAATTGTCACAAATAATAAGCTGGGACATGGTCTTGTTTAGCATTTTTGCTTGAAAGGATAGATTATCTAAATAGTTGCCAATTATTGTTCAATTGGTTGACTAATCAGTTAGTCAACTAATGGTTTTTATCTAACTCATGTGCAGGAAAGAGGGTTTCTTTTCATAATTCATAATTAATTAATTATCTATACCTGCTTTATCATAGAGGCCTGGAGCCCATCATAGCTGACATTATTGGAGAGATGGGGTATTAGAACATATTGTCATTCATAATATCTGTATATACATGAGGGGAAGCAATGTCTGCTACATTGTTATGAATTATATGCATATATTATGAATTTGAAGATTCTCATTGAAACTGAATGTATCGGACTCTGAATATAATTTTGGTCAATAAATCGTCAGTGTAACCCAATGTGCATGTGTGCGCAGAGGAAGTTGCAGGGCTGCAGTGCATGAAGCGAATCCTAGGGAAGGTTCAGGAGATGAGGGAACAGAGAGGGTCTTTGGAAAAACAGCTCCGCGACCTCATCCAGCAGGATGACATCACCTCCACCCTCGTCACCACAGAGAGAGCAGATATGAAGGTATTTGGTCACACACTGTACATGGAATCAGGCACGCTGTATCTTGAAAAAAGTAGAAGAGAAAATTTAAAAATAACATGTTTTGAGTATGAGTCTACACACATAACATGTTTTAAACGTTGTTAAAAAATATTTTTAAAAGAATTTACTGAAAGTTATGTGCGAGACCTCTAACTACCCTTTGTCTTTCTAGCACATATTTGAAGAGCAGCTAAAGAAGTACGAGCAGGTGAAGGTGTATATTGACCAGAACCTTGCAGCACAAGAAAACATCTTAAAGGCCCTGACTGAGGCCAACGTTCAGTACGCCTCTGTTCGTAAAGGACTGAGCCAGACTGAGCAGCAGTGGAACAGCACTGTTCAGGGACTGGTGGGCTCATACGAAGCCTATGAGGACCTGATGAAGAAATCACAAGAGGGTAAAGAGTTCTACGATGACCTGGAGGCCAAAGCATCACGTTTGCTGGAGAGAGCCAAGGCTTTGTGTCAGACGAGGACAGAGGAAAGGAAGCCTGTCTTGGAAAAGTAAGACATTGAAACATGCTGCAATGATTTACTGAATCAGCGTAATCATGTCTTATAGGCCTTCATATGATTTATTTTTTTATTTTTATATATATATATATGTTCTTAATCTCCACATGGCAAAGTGGTTCCTTCATGAATTGTGGCTCCATTGTTGAATTTGTCCCCAACTAAAAGTACATAAAATACTTTCTTTTTTTCTTTTCAATTTGACCTCCAAAAAGACAAAGATGATTATTTAAATATGTGACCTTGTTTAGACGAGACAACTTCATACTTTTCTCCCTGATTTCCCTCTAGTAATGATGAAAGTTTATTTTTTACATTTCCAATTTTTCATGCTGTGCCTCTGTGCTGCTTTGTCCCCTCCTCAGAGAGACCCAGAAGAAACCTCCTGCACGGCCTACAGCCGCTAAGCCGTCCCTCAAGCCCAAGACTTCAGATGTTGACTCTGCCTGTTCTAGCTTAGATGACCCAGAGCTGGCCCAGCTTAATGCAGCCATCTTGGCCTTGGGGGGTGACCTACCTGAGGACCTCCGCAGCCTCCCCCCTGACATTCCGTCCCTCCCTACCCCTGCAGCTCGTCTGCCAGGTCCTGAAGCCTTCATCCCACCTGGTCCTAACCTGGGTGGTAGCTCCTCCCTGCCTTGGCCTGGTGCACCTGCTGCTCTTCCTCGCTTCCCTGCCAACCTGCCACCTCCAGAGCTCCTAGCACGGATAGCTCAGTTTCCTACTTCAGGACCCCTGCCTCATGGCCCCCTTCCTCAGATGACTCCACAGAGGCCTCCACAAATGCCAAACCAAGCAGTGGTGTCTGGTTATCGGCCACCCCCTCCTCAGGCTTCCCAACCTGGTCTTGTTGCCCCTACCCCCGTCCGACCCTCGACCACCACTGTGGACAGCATCCAGGCCCCTATCCCCAGCTACACCCCCACACCACACCACCCGGTCCCACCTGCAGTCTCAACTAGCTACACCTTACCACCACAGATGAGGGCTTACCCCCAATTTATACCCCAACCAGGAGTTCCTATTCATGGCCCAGGCCAGATCCCTTTACCCCAATCACAGCAGCAGAAGCACCCACAGCAGTACCCCCAGCCCATTGGACAGCCACCCCCTCAGGGGTACCAGCCTGGACCAAGGGCAGTTCCTGGCCCCCACCCTCAGCAAGCCTACCCATATATGCCCCCTCAGCCTGGTATTCCTCCCCAGTTCCAGCAGCCATTCCCAGGTCAGCTGCAGCCACATCAACAAAATGGCTTTCAGCCCCAGCCTCAGATACCCCAAGGCTACCAGACTCCACAGGGCTATGTACCCCAGCAGCACCCTCAGATGATGCCAGGCTCTATGCCAAGGCCACCTCAGGTTCAGATGCCACCTGCACACTCACCAACACCCCCAACTTCTCAACCAGCACCTCCTGTATCTCAACCCTACCTGCCGCATCCCAACCAACAGATGCCCCCTGGACTCCCTCACCAACACATGTTGCCACAACAGCAACAAATCTCAATGCCCCCCGGTGCCCAGCAGATTCTGCCACACATGCAGATACCAGGTGGTCCCAGAGCTCAGATGCCCCCCACAAGTCAGACAATGCCTCCAGTCTCACAGAACTACATGCCCCCCACTAGCCAGCCAATTCACCCTACCCTGCACCCTCAGATGCCTCCTGCCTCACAACCTCATATGGTCCCTGGTCCTCAAGTCCACCTGCCAAGGGGTCCTATGCCCCAAATGCCCCCTACTGCACTACCCCCACAGCATCACCCCCACCCTGGACAGCCTCCTATACCAAATATGCCCCAGCAGCCCATGCGTATGCCCAGCCAACCACAGTCTCATCCCCCTCATTCTGGGGGAGTATGCTACCCTGGAGGGGCTCCAATGATGCCTCAGCAGCCCCTGGCACCACAGCCTGCAGCTCCCCAACAACCTCAGGCACCTCTTCCTATGACCCATCCACAGCCTTCTTCTATGTATCCTTCAGCCCCAGGACCCAATGTACCTCCAAGTGCCCCACAGCAACCTACTGCCATAGTCCCACATGGTCCACATGCCCCCCCTGCTCAGCACATGATTCCGCCATCTCCTGGAGGCCCTACAGCAGCTCAACCACCCAACACTATCCCCCCTTCCCCTTCGCCTTCCCCCTCCCCATCTCCCTCTCCAGGTCCTACCTCTCTGGGTCTGAACCCCCAGCAGAGACCAACACCGGCTCCCACTCCTGGAGGCACAGCCCCACCCCCACTTCCCTCTCCCTCTCCCTCTGCTGTTTCTCCCTCCACATCACTGTTTCAACGACAGAACTCAAGCACAGATGATCTCCTCTCCTCAAGCCCAGAGAGTCAGCCTGGAGGCACTAAGGCCCCTACCAATGTCCTGCAACCCACCAAAGCTGACCCACAGGATGGGGAGCGTCGAAAGAAGAGCTCCCAGGGAGTTCTCCTGATCCAGGGTGACCCATACCAAGCTCCAGAGCGTGTCGCTCGCCTTCATGGTGAATTAGAACGTTACAGAGCCCAGGTAGATTCCCTGGAGCACCCCTCAGAGAGTGAGGGGGGTCTTTCAGTGCTGGATGCCCGCTGGAAAGAGTTACAGGACCAGCAGGAGAAGGATGCCCGCCAGCTCTCTATTGCTATCGCCCGCTGCTACACCATGAAAAACCGTCACCAAGATGTAATGCCCTATGACCTCAATCGTGTGGTGTTGCAGTCAGGGAAAGATGACTACATCAATGCCAGCTATGTGGAAGACTTGTCACCGTACTGCCCACGCCTTATTGCCACACAGGCTCCACTCACTGGCACAGCAGCAGACTTCTGGCTGATGGTGTATGAGCAGAAGGTGTCACTGATAGTCATGCTGGTTTCGGAGCAGGAGCTGGAAAAGGTACTGACTTTAATTTAAACTGTGATTATGTCATTAAAAGAGCAAGGGGTGTGCACCTGAAGAAAATTCAAATGTATTTTTTATTAATATTTAAGCATTAGATTTTAATGTTTTGTATTTCAAAGGAGAGGCAACAGTTTTATTTATATTTTCATTTTATTTAAGAAACGTGTGGGATACACATCATTAAGTTTGTCTAAAAACTAAATGATATTTCCTCATTTTTATTTGTGTTATTGCTAGTGTGTTTAATGTTCTTCCCAATTTCTCCCAGGGAAAAGTTCTGCGCTACTTCCCAACGGAGCGTGGCCAGCAGCTCTCTCAGGGACCAATCACACTCAGCCTAACCACACAGAAGATGACACCGACGCATGTGGAGCGCATGATCAGTCTACAGTACCGCGACCAAAGCCTGAAGCGCACTGTTGTCCATCTCCAATTTACCTCCTGGCCGGAGCTGTAAGTCATCTTTTTCTTGTAAATATGTAAATTAGTTTTCAAGGAAAAAGTCTTGCTGAAGGGTTCATTCAATCAGTTAATCACATTTAGGACTTTGACTCTGACAAGTCATTATTTCTTCAAATCTCATAGGGGTCTTCCTGACAGCAAGAGCAATCTGCTGCGATTCATCCAGGAGGTTCATGGACACTACCTCCACCAGAGGCCCTTACATACACCAGTTGTGGTGCACTGCAGGTGAGTGTATTTCTGTAGAAGTTCTTTGTATTGCTTTACAGGCAAGTGTAACAGTTTTTAATTGGCCTGTGCTCTTTCTGTCTCAGCTCGGGGGTTGGACGCACCGGTGCCTTCTGTCTGCTGTACGCAGCTCTGCAGGAGCTGGAGGCAGGAAACGGGATACCTGACCTTCCACTGCTGGTGAAGAAGATGAGACAACAAAGGAAGAACATGCTACAGGAGAAGGTACACAGATTTCTGTAGTTGTGTTTGGGCTTCATATTTGATTCATTTCACAAATGTCAAGCTGCCCAAGTTGTGCAGGTAGCAGCAAGGGGTAATTGTTTATTGCACAAATTTCATTCAGCATTATATTAGTGGGCTGTGCACACTCGGACCCAAATTTCTTCTTTGTGACTGATAAGTGATCAGTGGGTTTGTGGATGAAGAACTTACTCATTGCTGTTCTTACCTTCTCCTATAGGGGGGACACATTTTTGGGTGTCAAACACATCAATTTCCTGCGTTCGGTTGAGTTTTTTATGCACCATTTGTGCGTTTTCTGCATTAATTTAGATCTAAATTTTGTATTTTTTAGACAGATTTCAAAACATTCTGCACATTAAAAACATATCACACATAGCCTATCTGTGTTTTGATGGTCATTTTTAGGAATCGTGTACATCTCAACTGTGTTGCTGAAGTTGACTGACAAAAAAGAGTACAACACATTTAGGGCATAACAGATTAAGACATTAAAATTTATTACAGAAAAATAAATTGTTAAAGCCTCTAAATAATTCTGGATAACAAAAACCTTTGAAAAAAACTCTTCCTTTTACCTTGTCGCTCCTCCATGGTTATCGTGCTACCTGAATGGGTGCAGCATAAAAAAAGAGGAGGAGATGCTGTGCAACTGCCGTCTGAGAACACTTATGTTGGACACAAAAGATATAGTCGTTGTATGGCCTGATAATACATACTAACTTGGGAGTAAACACAGTAATATTGAGAAGGACATTTCCTCTACATTCCTCCTGAAATCTACGCCTGTGTGCTTATAAGGGTTGGTCATCTTAAGATTTACTGACTATACTGATTATCAAATGACAAGAATAACAAATTTGGAAAAAGTGTCCATTGTGGCTCCACTCTGTCATTCATGCTGATAATGGAGGTACATTGTCTCAGATAAATCCTGCATAGTACAGCTTTAAAACCTGAATGTAAATGTTATAGAAGGCAGGATACATTTCCAAAGCAGGATAAACATTATAAACTGAACCAGGGTACTGACTAAACTTTAGGATAGATATTTTTCAGGAATACAAAATGAATTATTAATACTCTCTTCTGTGTTTGTTTCCAGCTCCATCTGAAGTTCTGCTATGAGGCTGTGTTGAAACACGCGGAGCAGGTTCTTCAGCGCCACGGCATCACCACAGCCACCTGCAGCAAGAACACCAACTCTGCAGCCACAAAGGTTTGACACTGTTCTTTTATAAAACTCTGTTCTGGTGGTGAAGTAGTTCAACTAGTGGAGTTCAAGATTTACTAACCAATGCGGACAACTTTTAGTGTGTAGATTGATAACTTACCAGATCCTCAGTGTCTTTTGGTAGGTGGATCCACTGCATAGCCCTTTTCAGACATAGGATACATAACATTGCTGACTTCTTCAATCTGTTGAAGTGATGGCCTTTTGTTATTGAGACACTTTCACACTAATGTTCTTTACAGCTTCATTCAGACATACCCCCGATGGAACAGTAGATACAGTTATGCGCATGCTATTTGCCCTACACACAAGATTGGATAGTACATCAAGTGATGTATAATGCACTAAAAAAAACACAAACTCTAAAATAAGCCTATCAAACTGTCCAAATAGCTAATTAACAGTTTATGATTTTACCCCACAGATTCTGTCCATGAATAATGATATTTACAGCAACTTACTTGGCTACGGGGCCTCACTGTGGACAGATGTCATTGTATTTACCACTCACTGAAGAAATAGTTGCTATGAAATTTGTTTTTCGTTTTGGAACACTTTCTGTAAAGAGATCTCGCTGCTGAGTTTTTTTGTGTGACTTAATCCTTTTAAAATCCATATATGCATTTAAAAAAAAAAAAAATTTATTAGCTGAAGGTAACAAAACATCTGGAACAGATGCTGCTGTATTTTTTTGTGCTCTGAGCCTCACAGAAAAAACTGCTTTCACTTCCGCTATGTTGTAAATTTCTGGAGTCAGAGATCTGAGATTGCCATCTCTAAAACTGGTGAAGAAAAACGCAGAACTCTGCGTCACATGTTGAAAATGTCTGCTGTTAGGAGGAGTAGAAGTGCTGTAGAGTTAATGTTCTGTGAGTTTATTTTCTGAATCTCATTCCCTGGTAGGTCCAATCTGTTAAAACACTTTATCTGGCTTTAACTTTGTATTTGTTTACATTTGCCCACCTGATTGTTTCAAAGGAATTCTACGAGTTCTGGTCAGAAGAGGTACCACTTTTATTTTCAGTAAAACTGTCACATTAGTAGATAGAGGCACCTTCATTTCCCTGCATCCCCTCTGTTTATCCTAACACTTATCCCTTTTCTGAACCTTCTTGCAGCCTTACTCGAGACAGGAGTCCCAACAGGATATCGTCCTCGGCGGTGACATGCCCATCAGCTCCATCCAAGCCACCATCGCCAAGCTCAGCATCCGCCCGCCCAGCGCCACAGAC
>OMNN01001458.1:0-11872 GCA_900302755.1 Chromis chromis | reverse complement strand
TGGTGTGTTTGTGGTGATGTGCAGCGTTTAGTGTTCGCCAAACATAGCGTCTAGTCTGATGGACACAAAGCTCAATGTTTGTCTCATCAGACCAAAGAACCTTCTTCCAGTTGACCTTGGAGTCTCCCACAAGCCTTTGGGTGAATTCCAGGCGAGCTTTTTCCAACAGTGGCTTTCTCTTTGCCACTCTCCCATAGAGCTTCGACTGGTGAAGAACCTGGTCAACAGTTGTTGTATGTACAGTCTCTCCCATCAGAGACACTGAAGCTTTTAACTCCTTCAGAGTGGTCGTAGGTGTCTTGGTGGCCTCCCTCACCAGTCTTCTTCTTCCCTGGTCACTCAGTTTGTGAGGACGGCCAGCTCTAGGCAGATTTAAACAAGTGCCATACTCCTTCCATTTCTTAATGATGGATTTAACTGGACTCCGTGGGATGTCCACTGAGTTGGAAATCTTTCTGTAGCCATCTCCTGACTTGTACTTTTCAATGATCTTTTCTCTGAGCTGCTTGGAGTGTTCTTTTGTCTTCATGTTGCAACTGTAGCAGGAACACGGATGAACCAGAGACTGGACCTCCCAGACACAGGTGTTTTATACTACAATCACTGACACACATCAGCTGCACTCAGGTGATCTCCATTTCACTAATTGTGACACTGATGGCATCAACTAGCTGGACCTCTGTTGAATTAGGTCCACACCACGCTGAGGCTTTTTATACGGCTTAGCACACCAGCTACCACCGTTTTAGATAATGAGCATGCCAGCTAAGTCACGGTGCCTCTTGTTCAGCACCCCAGCCAATCAAGATGGACACCTATTCTCACACCAGAGAAGACGGAGACTCTGGGGTCCGGCTCTGTGCCTGTGGCAACAAAATATCGAGCTGCGACTCACACCTGGTCTGCTCGTTTTGTCTTGGGATGCAACACGCCCAACTAGTCATCAAAGGCCCCAGTTCATGCGGGCACTGCTCCCATTTCACCATGAAGAGTCTCCGATGATGCCTAGCACGCCAAGCTAGCTTGTCTGGCTTATCATTTTAATGTAAATTTGTTTTAGCACTTGTATGTTTGTAACTTTAGTTTTTTTATGTAAAGCACATTCAAATGTCCCCATGTAATGAATGAATGAATAAAAATGTGCTATACAGATAAAAATGCCTTGCCTAACATAAAAGCAACCTGTACACACACTATGGGTACTACAGCAGGATCACTGCAGTATTTCTGCAGTGCCATTTTAGGTGACCATCTAAAGGGCACAACTGAAGTCAGATGTGTGGTATCCCATTTCCATTCAAAAACATGTCTTGACATAATGCACGGCAAATCTAAATCTAAAACATATTTATATAATTGTGTCATAAAATGTACTGCTTTTGATAGATCCAAAATGTCTGATTTCTGGTAGAACAAAAACGTAGCACTCGCTGAACAGAGCTGGTACGAGTGAGTACAGTGATTGATTTTAATGGCTTCATAAACAACTATATAAAACAGTTCATAAAAATTCATGCACTTTCAGTGTAAATTCATTTGGAAATATAGAGGAAATTTATGTACAAGACTGTGAACCATAACAGTGACTTCATTCAGTTGGGTGGTTCACAAATATACTTGGCTGCATAGAAACATTGACATTATTATTGCCTACACAGAAAATAAAATGAAACTAAAAGAAAAAAAAGTCATGTAAAAAGTCTAGTTTATTTAAGATCCTCCCAGGTCTTTTTTCCAGACTGTTACTGACAAAAGTCAGTTCCTGCCAACTTACTGATTTTAATACACTGAGACAAAAGAACTAAGCACTAGAGTATTGTCAAAAGAACTTTCCCTTTACCAAAAGTTACATTCTGAAAGCATTATCATGAAAGAACTATTATACAGAAACCCACTTGTAAAACAACAAAAAAAGCCTGAGTTCATGGGAAAGAAGAGTCATAATAAATTCAAAAAGCCTGAGGAAAAAGACCACTGATTTACTATTTTACAAAAAATTTACAACAGTATTATTTTAAAGAAAAAAACATAATAGAAGTTACTATAAAAAAACTTTTTTTTCTTTCTTTCTTTTTTTTTTTTTTTTACAGCTATGTTATTAAATAATTCACGCTTGGTGGAAAAAAAACTGACTAACTGCTGAGGAAATGACAAATGTTGTAAATGAGGTAATTCAGGTGGTGAGCCTGAGCCCAGACTGGCTTCAACCAGACACCTTTATATCACCTTGCAACGTGATTCATGTGACAAATGACTTCTCATTGAGTTAACACTTAAATAAGGTAGATAATCACATTAAGCATGATAGTGAAACAAAGAATGACAGACAACACAGAGAACAGTCAAATACAGAATCCAGTGTCAAAGGTTGGTGGGAATATGAGGCAGCACTCAGGGTCAATTGTGTCCATTTCCAGAGTTTTAAAAAAAGGTTTATAAAAATAACAAAAAAAATGTGCTGCATGCTGCTGGACCTACACAATGATGCAGCTTTATACACTATATAAAAATAAGCTTAGATTTTTTTAATCTGCTGCCTGGTTTGAGCCGCTTCCTGGTGTTCATCTCCCAGGTTCCCGAGATGAGTCGCTGCTGAAGCGAGGAGATGACAGCCATGCTGAACTGACTGATACACAGTGCTTCAAACAGCTTCAGGTTGGAGACCACAGTCCATGTAAGGCATTTGCTGTGTTACTGAGTCTATGGCTGCTACTAGCAGACCCAAGCAGCTTTTGTTATGTCTTGCGGCTGCTCCAGATCTGCTCTGGTGTGCTCCTGTGGTCTGATGAGTAGTCGAAAGGTGAACGGTGACCCATGGGTGAGCGGGAGTCGTAGGGTGAGCGCTGGTCTCTAGGAGAGCGCGGCCCGCTAGCTGAGGCTCGCTGCTCGGTCTGCCAGTCTGAGTGGTAGCGGTATGAAGAGCGATGGTCTGAATGGGAATGTTCCTTTAAATCCAGTCGATGGTCTCTGTTGGTGCGGTATTCCTCTAGCTTCCTGTGCTTATTGTCATTGTAGTATCTGCACATATACAACAGCATTAGCACGACTGAGCAACAAGGCAAACAAATGAACACACAACAATACTTGTATCCTACTGAAAAGTATGGTGTATTTATGAAAAGCCCGACATATTCCTCTGTGCAACACAACGCCACTGTTTTCTAAAAATGCATCACTGGAACCAGAGGAACCTCAGAAACCTGGCCAGGCACTCATCCCCTGAGAAAGTTCCTACAGTGTAAGCACTCTACATAGGCCCCACATTCTAAGCATGTCACCTGCTTAGCTTGTGGGCAAAAGTCCAAGATAACGATGAGATATTAAGAAATGGACTAACATGCCATTTTTTGATGAAAACTAAAATACTGACTTTACACAGTTTCATCCTTTATTCAGTTGTCTTAATAGGACTGAATGCCACATTGTCTTGGCTATCAAAGGGTAGATAATTACAGTAACCATATTTATTTGTTCGTAGAAGTATTGCTTTGAGTTGTCGTCCCTCACCTTTCTTGTCTGTCTCTGTCCCTGCTGTCTGGTCTGTAGTGGTCTCTGTCTCGGTGGTCTTTGCCGTTGCTGAAGGAGGAGTACTGTCTTTTCCTAGACTCTCCTCCTGTGGTCTTCCTGTGGGACTCTGAGCTGTGTCTCTCCTTGGTGCTGCTGCTTTCATGGTATCGACCTGAAGGCTGATGCCTGTCTGAGCTGTAGCTGTCCCTGCTGCTCTCGTCCTGGTGAGAGTTGTCCTTTAGTCTTTCAATATCTAAGAACAAAGACCACAAATGGATCAGTCAACAGAGAAAACCAACTTATCTTAATTGTGTCTTATAACAGTGGGGAAGTGACTATACCTGCATGTTTATAGCCATGGGTGTTTATACTTCTAGTGTTCTGCTCCATTGCCTGAAGAAAGAATATATTCAGCAACAAGGATTTCTAGTATCAGTTAATTAAAAAATGCTGTAGGGTCTTCACATACCTGGGCATTCTCTTGCCTTTTCTTGATTGCATGCTTATACAGTTTATGTAGTTTTCTTGCATCAAACTCAGTGAATTTGGAAACAAATATCCACAGGTTTCTGTAAAAAAACAACAAAAAACACTATCAGCAATGTATAGTATAGTGTAATTAACAAATGTAACACTAACAAATATCGTTTGTGGCACTTCATGTGAACAACTGCCAGTTACACTATTAATGGAGACAAAGTGTGAACAATATATACTATATAACATTTGAACAATATCCTGTCTTCTGTCTCTAAGTTACAGCTGCCACCTTCCAATGCTACTGTTTGAAAGGACATTAACATTTTGATTTGTGGCATGTTTGAACAGAGCATTGTGTGAACCACTTCTTTACTAGAATAACTCAGCCTATACTTGACATTTACAGAGACACTTGTTGGTCAGCTCAACATTGTGTTACTGTGTTATATTTGTTTAATCCAAGACTATCACCAGAGTACACAATGTATACTGACTTTCTCCACTGTTTGATCTGGTCAGGATTTGAGTACTCCTTCAGACACTCAGTTATGTGGTCTCCAATCTTTATGAGGCACTGTCGTGTGTGTTCCAGCTGCTCACGCTCCGACAGCCCTTTCTCTGGTCTGTCCAGTTGTTTCAGGGCTGCTTTCACTGGCCGCATCCTCTCTTTACACTGCAACATTAGGCAAGAGTAAACTTGAGCAAGTCAAAAACATGACTGTTGTTGAGTCATATTTTTCTTGGTCATGAAAACATTTAAATAAAGCATAATAATATAATAATAAACACTTCATTCCACTAGTCAATGATAAATTACATGTTAAGACAAGCCCTAAATGTATGCACAACACAAAAATGTTTTGCCATAATTCAATTAAATTGTATTTATATAGCACAAATTGACAACATATGTCATCTCACAGCGCTTATATCATAAGCTGAGCATTTACCAAAAAATAATTTTCTATCTAAAGATTTAAGTATGAGCTGAACATACCACACTGAACGTCCTCTGGTCCAGTTCCTCAGACTCCTCAGATACTGGTGCATTCTCTCCACCAGCTGTAATATGGACTGGCACATCAGACGCTTTCTTTGTCCGTTCTCGTACCTCGGTCTTTACTTCACTCTGATGAAAAAGATTTGAGAATTAGTCCCTGATCAAATTATCTTTTTATGTGCTGTAATTTACATGGAGCATATTTATTAATTCATGAATTCACTGACGACATACAGAATTATTATTTACCTTTTCCATGTTTTCCTCTTGTTTATGTACTGCCTCCAGAGGCTTAGTTTCTTTTTTCTCTTTTGGCTCCTTGGTTTCTTTCACGTCAAGGCTTTCTTCCCTCTTCTCCTTTTTTCCTTCTTTTTTGATCTCTTTTTCTTTGAAATCCTTCTCCCCAGATGAAGAAACCTCTTGCTCAGGCACCTCCTCCTCCTCCTCCTCCTCCTCCTCCTCGTCATCATTATCATTATCATCATCGTCATCTTCCTCCTCCTCCATCACCACCCTATCTCCTCGGCCCCGTCTGCTTGGTGCCTTCACTGGTGCCATCTCCTGAAATAGTAAAATGATTTAAAGCACATTACCACCATATCGAAAACAAAAAAAACATTAATTTTAGGCAACAGCAAGCAACACAGCTCCAGTTGGAGCTAAATGTACCTTGTCTTCCTCAATTTCATCCTCATCATCTGACCTCTTGTCTGATGGGAGATCTGAGGAGGGGCTCTTTAACAACTCATCTGTTTTCACTGGCTTCAGAGTTTTACTCTTTTTACTTCTTGGCTTCCTCTTCCGTGAATTGGCCTACATACATACAAAAAGACATGGTAGGTTCTGGAAGACACACATGTTAATCCATCCATATCAATTATGTCAACAAACATTCTATTAGTAATGCAGAGGAAGCTTGATATGTAGAGTGACAGTCACACTTACTGTCCCTGCTTGTTTCTGTGCTTCTTTTTTGGCCAGATCCTTGCTCAGTAACTTGATGAGGTAGTCTGCTCTGGTCTGTAGCTGTTTGGCCTGCGGCTTCTTGTCAGGGTCGTCTGGTAGGAGCTGATTAACATGGGACACAATATTGTGTGATTTCAGGGAATCAATAAGTAGTAGTTGAGTTTGCCGCACGCACAGTATCTGGACTAACCTTGTGTGTGAGATTGAGGTCCGGGTCCATCTTAATCATCTCCCAGCTGCCGTAACCATATTCATAGATACCTATGAGAAGGCTTGAGTCGTCCTCCTTCCCCCACTCTATGTCAAAGTGTGCTGCCTTCGAATGGCATGGAATCATATACCTAATCAAATACACAGTTAAAAAAGATACAAATATATTTGTACGTGTTTGGTCATATGTTATACTTGGCGACAGGACTAGTGGATGTAGAGAAAAAAAGAGAATGTGTGTCATTAATAGGCTTGGGCAACTGTATGTGACAATACAGTCATTGGTCTAATACCAATTACCTGTAGAGGTTTTACTAGGATTTAACACCGGTTACTATATTATCTTATTTGATCTAATATGAATATCCAAATGTTGCTTCTTGCCCAAGTTGCCTGTTGTTGCCCAAGCAAAATTCTCTGCCTCGAGGCTTCATTTAATCCACTATATACTATACCATATATGCACGATACAGTGCGGATGTCCGCCCGGACGGTTATTTCTGTTGCACAGCACGCTCACTTCTGCTTTTGATGCTGTAACGCACATGCCAAGCGTGGAATGCAGAACAGAGACGGGCTGTCCGATTACACGATTAATCGCCAGAATAATCGCTAGAATAAGCTACACACAGAGAGATTTGCGGGTCTGTGCAATAACTGATGTGTTACATGCTTACACCAGAAAAAAGGGCAAATGTTCTTTTTCAGCTCAGCTGTTTGCCTGTTCCTCCAGTTGACTGTATAATGACTGTCATCTAGTGGCACAAGGTGTGTACTGCTGTATATTACCTCTGTTAGCTCAATAGATCAGTAGTATATATTACATATGTTCTTGACGGCACTCAGATGCTTTTGGGATTTACTTTGTTCTCTCTCACAGTGTGTTTCTGCAGGTTGGCTCTGGATCTGCATGTTTCTGATCTATGGTTACTGGCCTCACCAACCTGCTCAGTGTTTGTTATTGTGTTTATTGTTTCTGTCATCATTTCTCTCTCTGCTCTTCCCTCACCCCTAACCGTCGACTCCGAGTCTGGTTCTGATGGATGTTTTTGTGTTAGTAAAAGGGAGTGCTTCCTCTCGGCTGTTAACAACTGCTCAACGAGAAATTGTTGAGTTTCTCTCTATAATATTGTAAGGTCTTGACATTGATATGTAGCGTGCAATGAGCTGAACTGAACTGAGTTGAATACCGTGGTATATCAGAATTCTGCGATGCCACCCAAGCCTAGTCATAACTTCATACAAATAACACAGATCAACAAAAGAAGCCATGAAGCCCAGTCTTAGCAAATATGCAACAGTAGATTGGCACTCTTACTTCTTTCTCTCTTCAGGGTCAGCCGGAATAGCCTTGTGGAGTGGAGCCAGCTCTTCCTCGTGGGAGATAACAAGCTTGGCATTCACTTGGACTCCAGATATCCTGAATGTAGGGCCTTTCACCTTTCCTCTTCTGCCTCCTTATGATCAAACAAGTGAATAAAACAAGTGGTTGCATGTTTTAATAACCATTCAATTCTGTATGAAACAGCAGTTTAAGAAAATGAATTCACATCTGAGTAACACGATGCTGGACTGTAAGTAAGCAAAATAACAATGTGTACTGCACCCGCAGCATAAAGATCAACAAATGAGTCATTCCATGCCAACTCACCTCCCAGTTGAGGTCATGGATTTTCTTGAAAAAAATAATGCAAAAACTTTACCTAAACCATGGAACCTTGCAAAACCCCACATCTCTACTGCAAATAATTTTTGAATAATGAATTTTTGAAAATCGTCCTTCTGTGTTAAATTTTATAACTTCAGCGATTCTTTTAAAGCCTCACCAGCTGATTATGTTTCACAGGATTTGGCTGATTTTTTTTTTTTACTGAATATCCAGAAACCTCAAGAAAAAGATGGAACTTGTAATCACGTCAATAGCTTATGCTGATTTTTACAGAAATTAAAATAACAAAAATCTAGAATTTATCATCAAAAATCTTTCATTTCCAAAAATTCATATCTCCACTAATATTCCCTCAATTCCATTGTTGTGGGTAGAAACCACCTAGGTCTGTCATATCTAAATGTCATTTGGTGCTACATCAAAAACTCACTGCCACAGGTCCTAAAATTAGCTTCAGAGCTGAAAATCCACTTTTTAGGACATTTTAACAGGATGATTTTTATTCAGGAAGGATTGTTTTGATGTCTTTGAAACTTTTGGAAGGGAATGTCTTCATCAACTTGTAGCATTAATGTAAATAGCAAAACAATACATACTATGAGGTATATAAGAGAGTGCAATGTTGTTTGCTTCACAAACCACTAGGCCACCACTGCCCAAAACTTTTTCTATTGGGGCTGAGGGGATTCGAACATGGAAACCAAGGTTTTGGATGCTCATCTTATTGAGCCAAGTCTCCTGCCAAATTTCCTAAAAAGTGGATTTTCCAGCATGAAGCTAATTTTAGGAAGTCCTGTGGTAGTCAATTTTTGATATAGCACCAAATGACATGTAAATATAATACTTAGCAACTCTCTGTCACTAAGGAAGATGGTTTATTGTTGGTTTTGTACACGTCTTTGGTGAGACTAGTCTAAATGTAGGTTACCAGCCATTTACACATACAGACACAAAACCTGACTGTGAAGCAGCCTGTCACTGTCAATGAGGCCTATCACTGCAGTCCGGTACTACAGAAATTCTAAAGGCACCCAATGGTATTACAGGGGAAAGGTAGGAAAGGCTCAAATCACAGAAAGCAGAGTTGTTTATTAGCTATTCTGTACTTGGGGAGCTAGCTGTGCATTAGGATATGGACAACAGCCTAAGCTACTTAAATTGCATGCGCAACACACAGACCAACAGACCTACAGCTTCATGACAGGCTAGAGATTGGCTGCTACTTTGTTCATGTATGTGTGAGTGCAGTGTGAGACTCATGAGAGTGGCTGCCCTACTTGCAAGACTGTCTGCAAACCAAAAACACAACAAACTCGAAGGCTAAAAGTGACCATCTCTTCTGAGGTTGGACACTTCTAACCTCAGAAGACATTTAAAATAAGCTACCAACAGTGAAACATGGTGGTGTGATGTGGTAGTGGGAAGCTTTGCTTCCACAGGACCTGGACGACTTTTCATAATTGATAAAGCCATGAATTTCGCTCTCTGTCAGAAAATCCTCCTGGAGAATATCCACCCATCAGTTTATGGCCTAAAGTTCAAGCTCAACTGGGTTATGCAGCATGACAATGACCCACAGCACATAAGCAAGTCCACCTCTGAATGGCTCAAAAGGAACTAAATGAAGGTTTTGGAATGGCCGAGTCAAAGTCTGGACTTGAATCCAATTAAGATGCTGTGGCAAGACCTTCAAAGGGCAGTTCATGATCAAAAACCATCTAATGTGACCAAATTAAAAGTATTCTGCAGAGAAGAGTGGGTTAACATTAAAAGACTAAACACAAGCTATCGCATACTTTTCACTGCAGTTGTTGCTGCCAAGAGTGGTCCAACCAGTTATTAGGTTTAGGGGGGCAATTACTTTTTCATAGGAGTGATATAAATTTTCAATAAATCTTTAATGAGTCATCATTTAAAAACTGCATTTTGTGGGTTATCGCTGTCTAATATTAAAATAATATAAATGTTACTTTAATGATCTGGAACATTTGAGTGCGAGCCTATTTTTCACAATATTCCATTGACAGCCTTTCAGAGTATATCTAATGTTCTTAGGAGTAAAAAGAAAGCACATCCTAGAGCCACAAGATAGGAGGGCAATTATAATATTTTGAATATTTATATTTTGAATAATATATCTGCAGCTGGATCCAGACTTTCAGTGCAACACTGTGCAAAACTTCCGTGTGTCCCGGGAGTCATTCCAATACATCTGCGATCAGACCAGGGACATCCTGGAGAAAAAGGACACTAATGACCTCTTGTGTGTCCCTTTCCACAGCTGATCCTTGGTCTCGATAACCCCGCCCCCAGTCCCTGACATACTCGGTGCTTAGCTCTGGCCCAGCAAAGAGTTGGTGCTTGCTAAGCACCCGTTTTTAGCACCTGGAGCCGGTGCTTAGGCAGTGGAAACACAAAAACCTGGTGCTTAGTCAGCCAGTTACTGGCTCTAAACTAGCTCTAGAACCAGGTCGGTGGAAACACGGTAAAAGTGTTCTTAACGTACACCAGGCAGCCATAACATTAAAACTACTCAGAGGTGAACCATCTTGTTACAATGCAATTTTCTGCTGGGAAACAGAGGGTCTGGCACTCCACGATAGCAGAAACCTCCACCCAAGAGGAAAATGTGAACTGAAACATGACAAAAATTGCTCAGTAACGGCTCAAGTAACACAGCAAAGAGCTCAAGGCCACGCCTCCAAACTTCCCAGACTTCAATCCACTCAAGAATTCATGGGATGCAACAGAACAAGTCCGGTTCAAGGACGCTCAACCCAACATCCCAGAGGAAATGAAGCATCCACTGCCAGCATCCCAGCGTTAGACACCACAGGACACCCTAAGATGTCTTGTGTCCATGTCTTGATGGGTCAGAGCTGCTTTGGCAGCACGATGGGGACCTACACAGTATTAGGCAGGTGGTTTTATTGTTGTGGCTATTCGGTGTATGGTGTGTGTGGCCCTTGCAGACTCGGTTGTTTGGTTATCTGCATCAGTGTTTACGTAGGCTGAATGTCAAGGTGCTCTAATTTCTAGTGTTTGAAATAAAACCTCATCATTTAGTGATTTACAAATTAGATTTAGTGGTATACTAGTATTCAAACAAATGTATTTTTTCATTTTCTTTGTTCTATCTTTAAAACAAAGATCTGCTTTGTTACCTGAAGTCTTCTCGGGTCCACAGGGATTTTCTCGTAGTGTTCTCACACATCCGTTGTGAACTGTCTCTGCCAAGCGTTTCAGGTCATGTTCAGATTTATCCACAAGTTCAGCATCGCGAGCAATAGCGTCCAACCTGAGAGAAGGCACAACATTATTGCAACTTGTTGTCGTTTATTAAAAACAGTGAGTAAATCTAATGTAACTTACCTTTCGAGGGGTCCTCCAAATTTTTTGTAACTCTTGACAAACCTGTCACAAGTTGACAAATATGTTAATATGAGTATGTGTAGAGAAATAGCTAACAAACAAACTGCTTGCTGATATATTCACCTCCGGATCTCAGCATCGCTAAAACCCTTGATATTTTCTCGTGGAATGGTCCGTGGTCGTCCTCGTTTCTTTGGCCTCTTTCTGTCTGAGGGGGAGTCACTGTCAGACCCAGAGTATCTCCTGTTCCTGCTTTGCCGGCCCTCATTAGCGTTAAAGCTGATCTGTTAACAAAACCAAGAAAAATCATCTCAATCTTCCTGAAGAACCCAAAATGCTAATACCACAGAAGTGAACATGTACTCTGAAAACTAAAAACCTTAATCACAAGCAGCCCTTGCCAGTGCTTTGTTGGTGTCTATACACAAGGTGATCAAGCAGTATTCTGCTATAAGTAGGGCTGCAACTAACGATTATTTTAATAGAAATTTGCTGTTGCTTCTGCTTGCTCTGGGAAGGGTTCTGTTGGGTTCTATCTTTCCTCTTGTGAAAGCGCTTAGAAATGTCTGTAGATGTGATTAAGCGCTTTACAAATTAAAGTTGATTGATTGATTGATTGATGATTCATCTGTCGATTACTTTTTCAATGAATCGGATAAAAAACAAAG
>OMNN01001457.1:0-10319 GCA_900302755.1 Chromis chromis | reverse complement strand
TTTATGGCATTATAACTTTGAACTTTAAACTGCACAAAATACATTTTTCAGTTCTTACTAGGACTTTATATTGCTGTGAAAATGAGCCCACACTGAGTAAATATGTGACAGGAGCAAAAACTGCCCAGAAACTGTTTGGGCTTCAAAGGGTTAAACCTCCCTCCTTTCTTTATGTTGTTCCTCACACAAACTGGGTTTTACCTTAAGTGGCTCCTTCACTCACCTCAGGAGACATAACAGAAGCAACCCTACTCTGGGGTATGACCGCCCACTTGCAGACCATTCTGTATATTTTCGAACTTTTAAGATACTCTTTTCATTGCAGTTTAAATTCACATTTACACAACATAAATGAACAAAGCCAGATGGGTTTATTAGCATGTACACAGTCTTATGTAGCTGCTTCAACTATCTTGCTACCGCAAGAAAAGATCTAGATCTCAGCATCAGTGGAAAGTGCATGGATAATTATACCTTGTTAATCCTCATCTGCATCATTTTTAGACTCACTCATAAACCTTACTCAGAGAACTCTGAGTGGGTTTTATTCAGCTCACTACAAATCAGAGAACCACTCGTTTGGACTGTCAGTTTTGAAGCAGTTTGTTCTTTAAAGAAATTCTCCATAAATTAAGCACTTGGTGTCCAGTGGTTCATTTCTGCCACAAATAACTATAATGTCTTCCTCATAACTTGAAGCTGTGTTGTTGGTATGAAGCACTTTGGTTAGCCTGGCAGGGGGGCTTCTTTTCCGCTGTAACACAAATTGCTTTGACAAATCAGTTGTGTGGGCAAAGTCCTTCTCTACTTTGACTAAATTTGTTGGATGGATGAATCTCAGCAGGACTTGAAAGCCTCCGTGTCACAGAAAAAAATGAGTTGGTATAGAATGAAAAGGAAAAACACTGTTGATATTGTGGACAATGTTGAAGGCAGAAAGTTGAAGAAATATACCATGAGTGAGAAAGCATAAAAGTTCGTCAAATTAGGTAAATCCATTATGTTTTGCTAGACCAGGTGTTTATTCAACCATTTCTACAACATATACCAATCAGCCACAACATTAAAACCACCTGCTCAGTGTCGTATAGGTTCCCCTCTTGCCAAGAATATAACACAGATTCGTCAGAGCATGGACATGGGACGAATGTCCTAAGGTGTCCGGCATTGAGACACTGGCAATGGATCCTTTGGGTTGTGTGGGTTGTGGGGTGGCGCCGCTGTGGATTGGGCTTGTTCCGACGCATTGCGCAAATGTTCGATTGGATTGGGATCTGGGGAGTTTGGAGGTTGGTTCAACATGTTGAGCTTTTTGTCATGTTCCATCAGCCATTGCTGAGCAATTTTTGTTGTGTAGCAGGGCACATTGTTCTGCCAGAGGAGCCTGACACTGTTAGGGAGTAGTGTTGCCATTGGGCTGGGTGTGGGTGTTTGGTCTGCAACAATGTTTAGGTGGGTGGGACATGCCAAAGTAACATCCACATGAATGCCAGGATTTCTCTGAAGAACATTGTAATGAGATGATCAGTATACACTTCACTTGTCTGTGGTTCTACTGTTTAGTTGATCGTGTGTGTTGTCTTTTAATTGGTGCTACACTGTGTCTTGATTGTCAAAAATCTGTCCCTTTAAATTACTGTACAGTTTTCCACTTGTCCACTTGCTTGTTGCTTGCTTGCTTTTCACATTTCCCCAGTGGAAATGGATGTAATCAGGAGGTTTGGGAGAAACCTCTGTGGGTCGGTACTGTCGGAGCTGATTACTGTAGGTTGACTCAAGTGTGGACTGAGCTGATAAAACTGATTGCTTGTGCGCATACACACACCTACACACACACACACACACACACTGTTAACAGCCAAACCAAATTCACAGTAGAGGAATGAATGAGCGACCCTTCCAAATACGGTCCAACCCTACCTTGCCCTAAAGTCTGGACTGTCCAGACAAGTTCGGCCAGTTACTGCCAATATGTTCTGCCTAACCGATAGTCTAACGAGAGGTGCCAAAATGTTAATTGTCAAACTAATGTCATGCTATACTTCATTTTATCTCTACCTACAATTTAACAAATAATACAAACGTAAGTGAATAGGTACAAGATTGTGGAAACAATTCATTAAACTGCATATTGTTTAATAGCATATAATAGCAGGGATTACAAGTGTATTTTACTAATGGATTTAAATTGGTAATTGAATTCCCCAATGCTAATAATAATACTAATCTATATCCCTCTATATAACTGTTGTTTTCATTACTGCAAAAGATTTGTGCATTCAACAAAGTGACTGTTCTTCCATCCCCGTCTACACACAGTAATTTCCCTTATCTCCATCGCTACCTTCAAGTACTTCTCCAGTCTCTAAAATCCTCCAATATCCTTTCTCAAAAGTAGTTTGGCTGCCTAGCTCCGATCAAAACCTCGTTCCTTCATTTCCTCTGTCATTACATGGTTCACATCCTTCTTCACAGCGGTAGACCGACCTCACCATGTTCGGACAATACTCTGAGGTCATTGTGTGATTTCAAGACATGCTTGACTAATAATTGCAGTAATAAGGAGTTCAGATGGATGTGGTAATTGCTAAGTGAGTGCTGATGATTGGCTTTGACATCCTTTTACTGGAAGAAAAGATAGTTCCATTTCCATATAAAAGAAAAAACAGCTCTGATCGACAACTTGCTTTGACTTCATGTACTTTTAGGAAATCATTCAGTGCATCATTATTTCAGTGGTGGAGATTACACTATTAGGTTTTGAAACTCTTATCACTACTAGTTTGAAAAAAGTCAAAAAACTCAATGAAAACTTATAGCCTCAACGACTGACCCAAATTATTTCTTTGTATATAAGCAGATTTTCTGGATCACAGGGTGCCTTGCAAAGAAGCTAATGAGGCCTGTTGTTTAGAAAAGTACAGATTCTTCCACTGTGGTGGCATTCATCCAGAGGGCTGTTGCACTCCAACACCTACTTTCCCTGTTCATGTCTGTCTGTCTATATGAGCGTACGTAGACATATTTAGTCTGTCTGCCCTGCAGGCTGTCACGGCTTCAGTGCCAGTTTAGCAGCTTGATGTTCTCCTAAAATAACCCCCTTTTTAGTCAAAACATCATGAACAGAGCTGTTTTTTGGCAGGAATATTAAAAGATCCACAATATCTGGAAACTGTTACGAAATTTATTGAAATGGAATCGGCTGTGAAACATCCATGGATGTCATATATAATGTTACGGTAGCTGCTAATATACAGTTCAGTACATTACATCTTGCGTAGGAAGCCAGCAGGGGCCCACACACAAACACACACACACACAAAGAAAAAACTCTGCCCATCTGGGGGCAGGTGTTGCAGTTTATGGAGCGTAAGTGCAAAGTAGCTGTGTTTACTCACTGCACCAAGGCTTAGCAAGCAAGGGAACAGACACATGTGGAAAAGAGAAAAGAGAGACAGAAATAGATATAGAAAGTGTGTGTGTTTGTGTGTGTGTGGATGTTTTGTGCCCCTTGTCCATCTCCCTGTGGTGACTCTAACCTTCAGTCTCCCTCTGACTTCACTAAGTTTGGCTTCCGGGCTCACAGCTGCCTTGCAGAAGAACACACTCATACTACACAAGACACAGCAAGCTGATGATACATGCATGGTTGGGTGGATGAGTAGAAGAATTAATGACTGATACTGACTGACTGGAGAGGTGAATGAATGGCTGACCAGCTGATTGACTTACTGAGAGGAGAGATGGGTAGCTGAAGCCCAAAATTTCTATACTGAACTATTAATACACATAAACAGAATTACAGGTAAGGGTTCTTCTTCTCTAATGCTTCATCTTCAATGTTCCCCAAAGTATAAATGCAAACTTTCTTAGATTAATTTAGCGGTACTACAAGTCTGAGCTGTGGCTTCACTTTTCACAATCTGAAATAAGGCGCTAAATGCACTGTTGGGTTTCTACAGAGTTTAATAGGCAGCTTCCACTTACTGTGAGTGCAACAGAATCTTCAGCTCTGAGTGTTTCTTTCTGAATTGCTTCTTCGAAATCATAGTTGACTTATTTCCTTAAAGTTGTAGTTAGTTGATATTTGACACCGGATATACATGTTTTCACGTTATCCGAGTTTTGAAAGACAAAAGTCACTGTCACTTTATTATCTTTCCATTCAATATCATGCAAAGAGAAAGATTGGAAACTGGGGAAGCAGCTCTGTCCAAGGGTAAAAACAAATTTAACTATAACCGCTAAAGGTCACAAATTAACCTCAAAGACTTTAAAGTCCCTCCAGTCATTGATTTAACCCCTAAAAACTCATGTCTCTGTATCAAAGTTACATATATCAAAGTTTTTTGGGGGGTTTTCTCCACGAAAGCAGTCCCTTCCTGCCTTAAAATGGCTTAGATGACTTAAATCTACACTGGTACTTCAAATATTGTAAAGCCGCTCTACGTTAGAAAAAGGCAAGTTGACAGCATTGGTTCTTTAGGTTTGTTATGTGTGTTAAGTGGAAATGCTCAGCCATGGTATTGACAGCTTATGTCGCTCATGATATGTCTTCTAGCAAATAAAACACACCATTTTAATAAGATAAAAAACTTTTATTTCACTGGATGAACTGAACAGAAACTGTACACTGGCTGCAAAGTTTCAGCAAGAAGGCATTAAGGGGTATTTTCTAAAATGTTAAACTATACTTTTAAGTCTTATGTTTTTATGTACACAAGCTTATATATTTAACTTTTAATTAAAGAAACCAATTTTCTGTCTTGTATTTTATCATCCTTTGTCTTGACAATTTAACCAGGAAAGTTCCATGTCAGTTTTAGCCTGTGGATTGTGGCACAAGGCAGGACTTTGATTTTATACCCAGAACACCTCGTCTCATAATGCAACCTGTCCATACATGCAGCATTATATGTAGCACACAGCAACCAAATAACTTAACTGAAATAAGAAACTGTGGGGTCGTTTCCTCAGAAGGTGTCTCACCATTGAGATGCTATAAATGACAGGGTTTCAGACATCAGCTGGAGACAGGAGGGAAGGGAGAGACAGACGCTGACCTGGGTTAAAGTGCTTAGACCTTGAGGTGGCTCAACACTCAGTATTTTCTTGTAGTGTGAAAGGTTGTTATCTGATCATATCTATCAAAGCACTGTCAAATGTGTCATTCCGGTCTTACTCAATAGTAAGAAATAGTTACCTCTTACCTACTAGCAGTTCTATCTGCTCTTTTCACTTTGAGGCTAATTTAAGGGGTAAAGGGTCATATTTGAACTGGAGTTACTGGGTTTACATGCTTCGTGTTCGGTAGATGCCGCCACCCACCATTTTTTATCTATATATAAGGGGTAGTGAGTAAAATGCATATATGGGTAGGTCACACTATGGTTAGTTCCCCTGATAGAGTTACCCTCCTGAGGCAAAAACACCCTATTGAAGAATGTTTGGGTCATGGCAAGGGTGAACTACCCAAAGCCTTCGGTGGCATAGGGCAGCGTTTTCCAATCAGCATGGGGTCTTTGGCCAGTGGGATTGGGATTGACATGGATAGATAACTGATAACTATGAGCAAGCCCTTGTAGTCCTGATGTCAGGCCAAATAAATAAAGACAGACACACATACCAAAAAGAAACCAAAAGATATTTGTGTCTGAATCTATTAATTCGAGTTTCCAAAATGCAGTCACATTTGTTTCCATGCCCTTGCATGAAGATAATCCTTGTGTTTAGTAGTTTAAGCAGCCCTCGACCTTTGACTGTACCACAGTGTTGGGAACGCTCATTTATTCAGGTTTCTTGAACACTTCATCACAAAGTAGAACTAACTAAACCTTTGTAGTAAGTTCAAGGCTGACTCTCTCTGAAAATGGCTGTAGGTCACTTCAACTTCAGGTTAGTGAGGTGCTACACTACAGGTCTGACCTTTGGAAAATTCATAAGGAAGGTCATTGTCACTCCACCTACCCTTTTAGTCTGTAAGGTCATATTCACTTTTTCAGTATAGATAATAGTCTTATTACTTACTATAGTGTATTTAATGACGCCATGCAAAATCTTACCTTCATACTATGAACAGGTCCTTGAAGTACATAGGGGTGGGTTGAAATTTCACATTTTTTAATTAATTGCATTTTTGAGGCCCTCATAATGTCATAACCACAGGAATTTTCAGGGCTATTTTTGAGCATCAATATCATTAGATGTATAATAGTTTCAATAGCAAAACTGCACCAGCTTATTATATATGACATAGAGTAATAGAAACATACATTGGTACCTTGGATGTGTTGTCTGTCTTCTGATCATTCACTGTTGAAATCTTTAAAAAGTGCATTTTGGATAAACTTTCAAAGGTCATATCACCATGTGGCATAAGTGGTTGTTCAAAGCAAGTTATAGCAAATTAAGTGTCTCATTTTTTACAGGCATTTTGATACCAGGCTTATCTTCTTGCCATGATATCTTCTGTGTCCAAATAATTTTCTAATATAGTCATATTTTTTGTAAAATTTCAGATTCAGTTTACCTAAGCAAGTAAAACCATGATAATGCCAAGTAAGTGAGCACTACAACACGTAAAGAGGCCTGGTTTACATGTTAACTTCTACCTTATGCTAATGTCATGAGCAAAACACCCAGTCTTGATTATTATGATGGCAGGAAAGCAGTGCTTTACCAAGTGCTTATCATGAACATGTGAGGGTGAGCTGGTTCCACAAAATCAGTCTGGGGATATGATTTGAAGAGTCATCATCCCAAAAGTATCGTAACAAAGAATCGCCGTTGTTCACAATCGTACGATGGAAACAGGCCGACTGAACAAACTGACGGAACAAGACTGAAACACCATCGGCATCAAATGCTCTAAACTTGTTTGATCAATGAGATTTGTCTAAACTATTATTTACAACGTGTGAACATAAATGTTTCTATATTTCACGGCCATAAGTTACATTTGCAAAGTGTATTTTGACACAGAAGGAATTGTGGTATGCTACTTTTTTAGACCAACCATGGTGCTATGGCCATTGTTTACTCTTTTCAAAGTTTTCTCCAGTGAATTGTTAGGATGCAGATAAAATATCCAGGGGACCAAATCAACCAAATCAGTTTGGTTTTATTACTCATTAAACTTGTAGTTTTGCTGTTAAAAGTATGATATATTCCATGATTTATAGAATTTATAGGTAGTTCTGTGAGAAAGGAGGATCTGACTACAGTATGACACCTGGGGTGGATGTAAAATTGATTTGGCTGCAGTATTTAACAGAGCTCAATTGTGTTTTTCATCAATGAAAATTTCATGTGGTTACCTCCTGTACCTATGAAACTATGAGGGCTCAAACATGCTGGAAAAGGTTTCTTATGAATAGAATGATATCCATACAAGATGCTAGGGCTTGTTCAATAGGTCATCATTTATTCAGCATTACCTGCCAGCATTTCTGTGGAGGAAAATCTTTCTTACTGTATGTGTAATTTGTTGTCCAGTTCAATATATGTGTCCATATATCAAGTCATATTTTTGCCACAGCATCTATGATGTAACATCCTGGTGTTTTCTACAGTCTGGCTAAAACCTCATTTACAATTTTGATCTTATTTTGTGGGTTCTGACTGGTGGAAACTGCTTTTTAAATCTGCACTGGTAAGATTTGGAGACACAAAGACACCATTAGACACAACTTTACAACAGTATCTGTATCAGGCAAGTGTGTGAATGATCAGAAACTGCTAACCTAAATTGCTTTAAACTTGAAACCATACACTGTATATAAAGATGGACAGCATGTTACCACTTAATCCCATTGTGGAAAAGTGAAGTTACAAATATGTAACGACTTCATTGCAAATGCTGTCACAAATGCAAGATGGCGGTGCTCATTTACAACATATTTTGGCTTCATTTTCTGGGAGCTGTCATTACATGTCTATTTTTATATGCAGTCTAACCTGCAATAGATGTTTCTCTCTGCAGACATTCAAATTTGTCATGAAAAGCACAATTGAAATTGAAAACATTAACAATGACTGCTTTCCATTTTTCTCCTGTTATTGTAAATGCTGTGTCACGTCTTACTGGTGCGCTTAATGGACCTGAGCCATTATTTACACAATTTGTTCCACCTGTGCTACTCAAAATGTGCTGTGAAAATGGTCTGTTTTGGAGCGCTCTTCATTCAAATTGTAACTCAACAAAATGCATTTAAATTAGTGCATTTGCATGTTCAGAACCATTCTAAGTGCACCCAGAAACTGTGATCAGTACCTTGGATAAGATGTCTACATGTCTTGGCTTCTTTTGAAGCAACCACACTAGAATACACAGATTTCCAAAAAACCAGGAGAAGGACTAAACCAGGTTTCCAAAACCAGGATATGTCTACGCGCATAAATTCATGTAAACATGGCCAAAAACCTGATACTAACCATTATATTAGTGTGCATGTAGACATACTGATTGGAGCTTTAACTTGTGCTCACCCTGGAAGACCTATCAGTGAAGTCTTTCAACTGTGGCAACTTTTCTTACTCTTACCAGACTTCCACTCCAAACACATAAAATGTACTAATTCGATCTACCATTGTGAAACATTGCTGCATGTGCAATTTTCTTTTCAGGGTCATTTGAAATGTGCACATGCAGGCAATAAGACTGATGTTGTTTGGAATAATTAGTTGATATCAATAGTTCATTTACTTTCCAAGTACATTAATATTATACAATTAGGGTTAGTGCAAACACATCATTGCATCTGCCAATTTTAAATATGGTGTGTTAGTCTAAAAACTGTACAGAGCAGCTCCTAAATAGTTTTAAATGATAGTATTACTGCAGCAACCCACTTTCTTCAGCAGTTAAATGTGGCGCACTGCTCTAACCTGCATTTACATTTCATTGCACTGCAACTTTTTGGTGAAGTTTAAGCAAAACTCCGAAACCGGGTGAGGAGAAAAGGCTGATGAGGCTTATTCATCAGCTTTGTCATGGATTTGTAGGAAGCAAAAAACCAGGGGAGAAAAGCGCTGATGATGAGGCTCGTTGAGGCAGCGTGCTCACCACGTTAGCAGGGAAACGTGGGGGGGGGTGGAGGGCTGATAATGCTCATTGAGGCTGCATGTGTACGCTGTGTGTGTGTGTTTGTGTGTGCACACTCTTGTTGAAGCAGCACACTTGCTGTGCAGTACAAGGATTGAGGGCGACTCCATAGAGATGATGCTTGTTAATGTTGCCTCAGGGGAGCGGGGCTAAAACAATGAGGGAAAACAAGGGCAAGCAAGAGACGGAGAAAGATGGGTTTGATGTGTTTGTATTTGAAAAAGAGAAAAAGACAAATAGCTGATAAATGTCAGTAATTGATCAATCATAGTGACAGACACAATCCTGTAAGTTGAATTGACCAAAAAGTGAGGAGCACTTAAAGAAAATATAGATTCATTGCATTGTTTCATTGAATAACTAGAGCTGATCCCAGAGAGACAAATGGTCCCAAGACAAAACTCAAAGATCAACAAAGATGAAACAAAACAATCAATTCTATTTTTATCTTGAAGTAACACAATTTAGGTTTTATATCTGTTCTTTTGGCTGTTAAACACAACTTTGTGTTGTCTTAAGGATCCACTAAATGTAGTTTGCAGGTTTTAGATTACATTACATTATGGTTGTTAATGAAGATGTCATCCAGTTCCTAAAAGAAAGTGAAGAAGGCAAAATATTTGTTGAAATATTTAACCAAGAGCTTAAATGAATTATTAACAAATTAACCCTCTGAACCCCATGTAGTATGTAATTTTTTTTTACTCACTGTGGGTTCATTTTTCATAGCAATATAAAGTCCTGCACTGCAAAGGAAACAGCACAACTATGGCTAGAAGTAGAGAGAATTTAAAAACATGTATTTTGCTCTGCATAATAAAGTTATAATTCCATAACCAATAAATATAAAAAAAGTTGAATTTCTATGCATATTTAGTTTACAGAAATTGAAAACCCTGGAAATCAGATTACAGATACTTTACCACTTACATTTTCCATTTTCCAAGCTACAGGAAGTTTTTTTCTTGATACATTAATAAATAGTCAGTTGATGATCAAAGTAGTTTTCATGCATGAATTTTTATATAATTTCATTAACTACATTAACTTCCATCTCTGCAGTCAACAAAACAAGTCAAAAGAGAAAGTGAATTTCAGTTCCACAGCTTGAACGCAGTGTTCACATACGATTTGCTCACACTGCTGGCATTATCGTATGCCATGTCTATACTCTGGCGCAAAGTGTGTGTGTGTGTGTGTCCTTATATGTGTGTGC
>OMNN01001456.1:2963-21475 GCA_900302755.1 Chromis chromis | reverse complement strand
CCCGCACCCAGCTGAGTGGCCGATCAGCTGATCGTCACTACAGTCGTATACATCGATGCTTGTGCACAAACATCTCTATACATTAACAATAACCTGTACCTCACCTGCACACACTGTATATTATCAGTCAGGCCCGGAGTGGCTAATGGGAGGACCGGGACAAGCCGGTCTGATGTTTGGGCCGCGAGCACCGGTGTTCACCAAACTTCTAACTGAAAACCAAAGAGCGACTAACAGCCGAAAGAGAAACTAAAGCGTTGTGCAAACACGAGGAAAGCTAATGCTACAAACATTTAGCGAAGGCAAAACAAAGGACTCAAACACGAGTCGAGTTGTACTCCTACAAACTAAACACTTAGCTGAGATAAACCGAAGGAGGGGGAAGCAAGGCTGGTGGTGTCTGAACTGCCGATGACCAGGCGTGACGAATCCGAGGTGGTTGCGGAGTAGCTCCGGGCTGTGAGTGGAGACGGCGGAGGTGAAGAGCTTCGTGGCTGCAGGGAATCCAACTGCACAGAAGAACAGGTAATTAGAAGCAGAACAGCTAAGCGTAGCGGCGAGGCATGTACAGCAGTCGAAGTACTGACAGTTACTGAACACGGTCCGGCACTGGATAGCAGACTGGAGGCTGCTTAAAAGCACACTGCTGCAGCCACGAACTCCGATCAGCTGCGTCTCATCAGCAACTCGCCACACCTGGTCGTCCTGGCACCACCAGCCGAGTTCACGCCCTCCTAAGAGCAGAGAGAGAAAAAGAGAAAGAGGGAGAGAGCTGCCACTACTCACTGGCAGAGGTGGAGGGCGTGACAGGAAAGCCTCGTGATTAGCTAAAATCTCTTACCACGGGGTACTTTTTCTAAAGCCTTAGCCAGGAGGAAGTGCTGAAGTCTAGTTTCCTGTCATACCACCTAAACCGCAATGTGCTAAAATGGTAGGATGGAATTTTTGCCCAGTGAGACTGAGAAAAAAATATTGCCTACCTCAGCTTTAAGGTTGCTTATACGCACATACATCACCCTTAGGACAAAAAGAACTCTCAAGAAATGTGTCACCCTAAAATCTTTGATATCTGTCATCTTATTAAAGCTTGCTTGCATTCTGTTCTGACAAAAGAGAAGGCAAACAAAAAATCATAAATTATGCTGCCTGAGCCAAGAACCCTTTTAAGCTCGTTCTAATGTAACATTGCCTCATGCTTTATTGATTGCATCTCTTCTTCCATCTTTCTCTACTATCATTGTATTTTATCACTGAGCAAACAATGTCCAACCTTCAGCTAGTTCCCACATTCATTTTCACGGAGCCTCAGAGACAATGAAAACTGCCCTGTTATCACTTATCAGAGAGCATATGGTCGGATGTAAAGGGAACTGACACTAATGGTGTTTCTAAAGAACTAATTGGTTGGAAACCAATGTTGTAATGATAAGGTGTCATTGTTGTGAGTTCATTAGCTGCACTGTTATTGGTGGATATTTCTAAACATTATCTGCAGATTGGTTTCTCTACTTTTACATCCACTCATAGTACCTAGTAATGCAACAATGTAGTCACTGCACTTTTTAAGATACATTATTGCTGAGGTAGCTCCATTGTGCATTAATATGCATGTTTTTACAGCATGTATTAATATAGAAGAAGTACAACAAAACAATTACACATGTAGATTTTGCTTCAAAAGGTTTCATCTTGCAACACTAGCGGTTCTACAGATTAGTCTTTGAGTTTACTGGGATGCTTGTGACAACTCACAATTGGGGATCATCTTTTGTTGTAAAAATGGCAAAAACTGGTGAACATCAGACAGATAAGCCTGAAGCGTGCATCCCCAGTCTTGGTCTTCTCATCCACAGAACTCTTGTTTTTTTCTTGTGCACTATCATCAAGTCATCTTTGAATTTGTGCTCTTGGAGAATTTGTTCTCCAAGAGCACCTCTCAGTTTCATAGAAACTATTACAAGGCTTTTGTTACATGATTACTTTTTATATAAACATTTATAAGTCATTACAAGGGTTCAGAAACAAAGGTTTTACCCGCTAATATGTAGGTGTTATTTCAAATGTAGGCAATTTCAGAAGGCACCTTAGTATCACTTTATTAAGTTACAATATTTTTCCTTCTATTTTCATCAGTTGTAGTGTAATTATCAATTCACTTCATTACTTCATTATGCCTATGTGTGTTCAACTCATGCCAATAAATATCAAGCCATTCGTTGGTGTACATTAATTAGTTGTTGGCACCGAGGTACAGTATGCTGGTTCTGTGTATTTATTTGAAGGGGAGGTTATCATAACTGTGTCCCATCATTGTCCTTTTTTTTTCCAGCAGAGAGCTGAAGACCATTTGAAGCTGTGGAACCCCAGCCACCCAGCCCAGCCTGCCGGGCCAGACCCCCCAGAGGTACCATTTGCGGGAAAAGAGCACGGGGTGGTGTTTCCCCGTGATCAACTGCCAGACCCTGTAGAAACAATGGGTGACCTCCACACTCGCACTCACCAGCTTCAAGATGACAAAACACCTTATTTTGTCCGCACCAAAGCTGGAGCCCTTTGCTTCAGACAAGGGACGGAGGTGGCCACCCCAAAGGAGTACTCTGGAAAGCCGGGTGGGGCTGTGGCCAATGGAGCTGGGGGAGCTGGTCGAGCTGGGGCTGCCGGGCAACGGAAACCTCTAGAGCTCCAACAGCAGTCTTCCATAGCTCCAAAAGCCAAGGCGAGGGCCAGGGGCAATGGGAAGCGACTGGTCAAGTGTGTTTGTCGGCCGGGATGGCATGGACCTTACTGTGGGGTTCCCACCATGGTGTACCATTCAAATCTGCCAACCAAGGAGCGACTCACGCCCAGAGAGACCCCACGGAGGGTGATCAATGCCATCAATGTTAACCATGAGTTTGACCTGCTGCATGTACGCTTTCATGAGCTCGCCCAGGCTGTAGACCTGTTCCTTGTGTGTGAATCCAACTTTACCGCATACGGAGAGAAACGGCCTCTCAGGTGAGACACAAATTTTTTGAACAGGTGCATGTGTGGAGATTATGAAAGCTATGCCCTTGAGGTTAAGTTGTATTTCAGCGAGATGTGTAATCCCCTACTGAGCTGCTCTGTGGCCATCGGTAAATGACTCTCTTTGCGCCTGGCAGTATAGCGTTGTAAAATGAAATGCATGCTCAGCAAACTTTAAGCTGGATTAAAGACACCATGGTGACACTGGTATTACAGCGCAGTCATGAGAAGAGCATGTATACACATATATCGTCAAGCCATTTTGTTTTAATATCCATAAAGGAGTTTATTTTAGGTCACACTGCACACCAGAGAAGCCCCATTTATACTCTATTTTCATATTCAACAGTTTAAAATTCAACAGTTACGCATAATCCCAAATTTTTTGCCAAGTTGTGACACTGCTGGTGCGATGAGTAGTTACTGTTAACAGCTTGCAGTCTTTTTTTTATAGCCACCCTTCATGCTTCTTGAGAATCAGGGTCCTGAATAACAATTAGAGTTAGGTTCCTTTGGCAACAACATGCAATGTCTCGAGAGCAATTTTACACCAGATTATGACGAGAGGCACGATTGACTCTGCGTGTAGCCTTAAAGGGAGAGATTGGTATGTTCAATCATGGGATGTGACACTGCATGAAAGCAGCAACATTTAGTGAACACAGTCTTTCGCTATGCATATCAGTAGGTTAATAGAGTTGTACCTCCAGTCAGTTTGGTGTGTGGTAAGTGGGTTTTCTGCACTGAAAGGCATCATTTGTCAAACAAGTGCCTTTCCGACTTGTTGTTCTTTGTCTTTTCTGCTCCTTATTGCCAGCATTTTTCAATTGATACAGGATGTATTTTTTTCTGTTTCATGGAGAATTGTTTGGAAATCATTTTAGCAGCCTTTTGAAACTTGTTGAACTGTATAATCCGTCGTATGCGTGGTAATTTAGTTTAAAGGCACAGTTCAATTATGTTTATCGTGTATTACACTATTATGGATTCTTGAAGTCCAACAAATGTGTCGAATCAATTTCCATCCTCAAACAATGTTCAAAGCAGATTTTTAAACATGTTTTAAGGAATACATTTTCAGGTGCATTGCTGCATTTCTTGGTACAATCACCAAATGTCAGTCATTAAAATAGCAACAACTCAGCCCACATGTCTAATGATTAAACTACATACTCAAAAAAGGACAGGATTGCTTCAAGTACAGGTTGGTTGGAAAAGTCTGCACTACATTTCCAAGAAACTGCAATCTTACCTTGATACATAACAGTTTGTTAAGTATTAATGTACAGTGTCATAGATTACACTCTAGCAGTTTTCAGCATTTAATAACATATTTGTCTACAATATGGTAAAGAATGGAAACCTGGGCCGCCATATAGCTCGCTGAGTTAAGGCATTACCATGTGGGCGCAGGTCACCAGCAGCGGTCATGAGTTCGAGTCCGGCTCAAGACCCTTTGCTGCATGTCACTCTCCTCTAGACCCCCTTTCACCCTGTCTCTCTCTATCAATAAAATGGGAAAAACTCCCCAAAAAATACTTTTAAAAAAAAGAATGGAAACCAACAGCAGTAGGTAAAATACATCAGAAGATCTAAATGCAACAGCATTGGAGAATGGTGAACTCAACAAATACACTGCAGTGTTTCGTTTCGGGTTAAAGAATCCACTAAATGATATTTGTGATCTCTCCAGTTTCCTGCGGCTCCTTCTCAATGGTACGTATGACTACATACGACACAAGATCCTGTACGTGTTCCTTGACCACTTCCCAGAGGGCGGTCGGCAGGACGGCTGGATCGCTGATGACTACTTGCGGACCTTCCTGACACACAACGGCATGTCCAGGGTGGTTGGCGCAAGATCAGACGATGTCTTCGTCATCAACGACGCAGATGAAATCCCAGCACATGAGGGTCTCGTCTTCCTCAAACTGTTTGATGGTTGGACAGAACCTTTCGCCATCCACATGCGCAAGGTAGCAACAACATGTCAGCTGTGAGCGAATGTGTAATGCATGAAACAGATCTTTTTTAGTTGTACTGTCTTTGCTTTGTGTCCACAGATTACATCTAAGAAAAGAGCACATGCAACAGATTAATCATATTTCAAATATTTTATAATTCTGTTACATTCTCTTCTCTCTGTGTGTCCAGTCTTTGTATGGCTTTTTCTGGAAGCAGTTTGGGTCTCTAGAAGTGGTTTCAGGCTGCACGTTGGGGATGCTCCGCGAGGTCTATGACGGCGACGGCATCAAACTGCGCCGACGCGAATATTACACCATGCCGGGTTTCCGCAAGTACGAGAATGACACGGGCCACATCCTGGTGCAGTGGTCGGTGGGCAGCCCCTTCCACTTTGCTGGGTGGCACTGCTCCTGGTGCTTTTCACCTGAGGGGATCTTCTTCAAACTGGTGTCAGCGCAGAATGGAGACTTCCCGCGGTGGGGCGACTACGAGGACAAACGTGACCTCAACTACATCCGTGATCTGATCCGGACAGGGGGCTGGTTTGATGGCTCCCTGCAGGAATATCCTCCCGCGGACCCCAAAGAGCACATGTACGCCCCCAAGTACATGCTGGAGCACTATGACAGGTACCGCTACCTCCTGGAGAACCCTTACATCAAAGTGTCCAGACAGAATGAGGGCTAGGAGTTCAGCTGGGGGAAGACAAATATGTGAAATAACTAGTAGGGTCCAAGTAAGGCCTCTGCACTGAGTTTTTGGGGTGGAATGGTACTGATGATCTTACATCTCTCATAGGAGTGAAACTTAATGTATCTCCACCTGGCAGCACTGATGTTGCAGGGATTTAAAATCTCTTAAAAATCATTATTTTGGGGTCAAAAAAGGGAACACTGAATCACATCCACCATGGATCTACAGAGAGAGCATCGAGAGGATACAACCACTGGATGAACAAAATCATAGATTTCCTCATTCCTCCCTTTTTGAGGGAGACGCCAAGCTATGTCTTTCTGCCACCCCACCCCTGTCCTCCCTTTCTTCACCCGCCAATTCGACACGCCTGTTCTCTGAGAGAAAGGGGCAGCTTCAGTGAAAAGCCAGGGATATTTTGTAGGCATGTGAAACCTGTGGAGATGAGAAACTTGTGAAGTGAAGGACATCTTTTTTTTTTTTCTGTCTGTGTTTACTAAAGTTTACAGACCGGCTGACGTTCCCTCTTCACTCTCTACCTTCAGATGTCTTCCTGTCATATTTGGTGACCTCCTTTCAGAAACAGACTCATGTTCCGATATTACATTTTTTCTTGGGTCGCAGTAGAAAATTATAAATCCTATTTAAACCCCCGTTGGAGTACCTACCGCCAAATGAAAGGGAATGACTCAGTGGAGATGTTTCAACTCATACATATACTTACATTCATCTTCATGCACCTTAGATCTGTCTGTGCGTTTGTAAAAAATGAAAAAATGAAAAAAAAAATGGTGCATTTGGTCAGTCCTGGTGTCATAATGTGAGGTTTTGGGCTGTGAAGGAGGGACAAGATCAGAGAGAGGAAATAGGGGGGGACAGTTACCGAAATGGGAAACCTGTACAGAAAACAGGTCGAATGAGACAAAAGGCAAGAGAGAAAGAATGATAATGAGGGAGGAACAGAGCGGTGGTGACGGAAAGGAAGGAAAAGTGTCTGCTAACGTATGAGTATTGCAGGGATGAGTGTGCAGTGTGTGTGAATGTGTGTTTCCCGGAGCTCACAGACAGCTCTGAATAAATCATACCCCGTCGATGGCATCTGAGGCGGTTATTGCCATTATTGTTTGTCCGATCCGAGAACAATCAAGACCAGTTGGGGGAAGATCACCCTTCAGTTTTCATCTCTCTGCCTATCCAGCAGCTGGGATAACTTTGTTTCCTTGGAAACTACAGTATGTGAAATCGAGAGACGGGATGAGTGTTGTTAAGATGAGTGGGTGGGTTCACATCAGGCGAGGAGCTGCAGTGTTCAGACGAGGTCAACCCCAACTGTGAGTCCCCTCGATTAAATATTCTGCTTTCTACCTAGCTGCCACTCACAGACAGTCTGAAAACGACTCTTCTCAGCTTCTTCTTTCTCCCATCCTCTCTTTATGCAGGCAGTCTTTTTCTTCCCAGTTTGTGTTTCCTCGTAATCCCCATTAGCAAGGGATATTTTTCCACTCTTCATTTTTGCTCATTATTTTTTCTCTTCACATCCTGCCCTGTGTCAAAAATGTTAAAACTCATCCTCTAACTTTCCCTCGCATTCACAGACTTGCACCGGCTCTCACTCCTTTTTCAGTCTGTATCTATTTCATGTTAATCCTCACAAGAATGCCCCATTTCAATAATAGGGGTCTATTTATCATCTCTTTGCCTCATTTCTCTCCTCCCATCTCCCATCATGGCGATGCCTTCCCTTTGCCCACAGATCACCATCATCTGACCATTTAGGCATCAGTTCTCCTGCCTCTTGCCTTCTCCCTGCCATAGACAGCTGGCGATGTGGCTAGGCGCCTAAATCTTCACCCCAAATCGCTTGGCAGAAGTTGGCGATGTAGCGGACAATTTGGCCAACATACTTCTGTCTGTGGTTGGGTGTGATGTGGGCTGAGGCTGGCCGGGAGCTGTGTTCCATTGTTGTGAAGGGCAAGGAAATTGTAGCAGCAATGTTTACAATGCTACAGAGCAGTTATACTCCATGCATAAGCTATACATGGAGCAGACAAGTACCGATCAAACAACAGTACATGCATTGATTTTTCTCTTAACTGCAGATTGACTGTATCCGCCATCTGCTTCTTCGGCGCTTGTCTGGGCTTTGCAGATACTGTTTACCTCGGCTTCAGGCTAGATGCTGTTTCAAGGTGAAGAACTCCTCAAGAGGAATAAAAAAGTTTTGTAGAGGGAACTTGATCAGCTGCCGAGGGGCGAGGATAGGACTGAAAATATATCAAAATTGTAAGATAAAGGTTTTATGTTGTAGCTTTAATTCCACTTACAAACAAGACACTGACACAGATCGTCTCAGTACAGAATGCCTCAAATGCTCAAAGTGTCCTTGAGTCAGACGTTAAACTTCCTTACTTCTCTTTGGATGTTGCCAATCTAAAATCCTGAAATGTACATTGAAAGCCTCGGGTTGATAACACAATCGGTAGCAAAGCTAAGATTGTGCATAACATGTGAAGCATTTCTGTCCCTCAGCTCACCACCATGCTGGCTCTTCGCGGCTATAAGCTCTTGGTGGGAAAATGAGATTAGCCTACAGGCCGCTGACAGTTGTGTCGGGTCTGTGCGGCTGCCTCGATGGCACCGTGGTCTGTGGCGGCAGCTGTTAGGGGTTTGGTGTTGGTGTCGAGAGCCAGACTGCCGTCCAAACCCAGAGGGGCTGCAGAGAAATGAGCTTTAAATAGGATTTGACATGAGGCAACAAAAGAGGCATCAACAATGCTCCATTCGACACTTTTTGTTTCTAAATTAGATTTTCTACCTTTTTAAAAAGTAATGATTGATCATGATTGATGGAACAAAAGTGAAATAAGTGATGAATTTTAAACAGAGGTAGGCAACTTTGGTCCTGAGTTAACACTTTAACAGAGTGGATCCTGCACGCTTTAGAGATATTAAATCATGAATTCAGGAAGTGGGCCATTTTGCATTAAAGCACTTCATTTTTATCTGCTTCATTTTTTGATGATTTTGTGGCACACATCCAGGCAGGAGCACATCCCCTACTGAATTAATGAATACTTTTTCAGCTTTTCTAGCAAAATATCATAGATGGATGTTTTCTGATGTCAGCAGTTAACATGAAGCTGACCAAAGTGTCTAATTTGACTTACACCAAACTAACAAAACTTGCCTACTTCCCTCCGACTTCAAGGCCTCAAACCGCAGCCACGTGCACACTCACTCTGTCTGTCTTTCTTGGTTAAAAAATGAGTTCACTCTCACAGCTACATGCTGCCGTTTGCAAAACTAAGTTTGTGCTTTAATGTTCAACGCCATTTCTGAAATGTGACCACAGGGGTGTTGGTTCAACTCATCAGGAGCTGGGGTGTGTGTTTGTGTTTAATCCCTGCCAAGAGGCATTTAACTGAAGCTAACTCCACACTCCCAGCCTGCTGCAATCAGGCTGCACATCTGGAGAACAGTGTGCGTTTGTGTGTTTGTGTATCTACATGTACTTTTAAAATCATTTCTGTATGTGTGCAACAGACAGAGTGACTCATGCCAGATAAGGGTGTCTGGCCTGCTGAAAGACAAGCTAGGTTACTTCTTAGTTGGACTGTTGCCCTATCATCGCCATGGCAACAATCCCCTTGATGAGTTCCTGAGATCCCCTAACAGCCTGAGGTCATCAACCAGGATAGCAGACGAAACAGGATAAGAGGTGAGGGAGTGCAGAGGGCATACGATTGGAGGAATAACAGCATAGTTTTCCACTTAATTCTACTGGCAGAACCTGACCTGAAAATGCAAACTCTCTCATTGCTCAGTCATTTCCAGTAAATGTCACAGCACTGCAGAGCTGAGAATAGTCACACACACACAGTGTACACCATTACCCTGCACACACCTCTATTTTTCTCTCTGTTTGTTTGTGGTTTTTTGTTGATTTGACTGGCTCATCACAGTATGCAGACAATTTGCATGAGGAGCAGAAAAGGGACACAGGAGGAAAAACACTTTTTTTTTTTTTTTTTTAGCATAAGCCAGGAATGAAACATGAATGAGAAATATTTTTTAGGACTGAGCAAAAACAGGAAAACAAATACACACACAAAAAAGAAGCAATCCTTTCTCATACAAAGCCATGGCTTGATAAATGGAGACTGGAATCAAGAAAGAGACATTTAGGAAATAATCCTTCCAGCGCTGCTCCCAGTGACAGTCTTATTGGATGAAGCGTGCTTGTGACACGGGGGAGGGGAGGGAGGTAATAAGCTTGACCGAACGGCTTTGATTTTTCACTTTGATGAGGGAGAGTCATCACGGCGATGAAATGAAAAGCGTCCAAATGAAGGGAGCAGCTCATCTCCCCTGTAAAAGAAAATCTATAAACCGGTGACAGTTTAAGTAAAGATAAGGTTGAGATGTTGGAAGACTGGAGAGGCGTCTGTGCTGCCTCGATGGCCGTGCAATGGATTCATACAGGCTGATATCCAAAGAGGAGGTCTTGCTCAAGGACACTCCGGGAGATTGTGGCCGCTCAGAAGGTGTTAAAAGCCTGACAGGTTTATGTTAGTGGACAGACTAATCACTGCTCTGACCTGTAGCTTGCTGTCAGTTTTTGTCATGATCAAACCTCAAATCAATAAAGCAATAACCAGGGCTGTAGTGGAGGTTAAATGTGTGTAAATGCCATTTACCCATCACTCAGCTTCTGAAGCAGAATTTATGCAGCCCTCCCTGTACACCTGTTAGTGCGCTGAATCTAGGCTCCCTCTCTGTTTTAATCTGGAACATGCATCCCCTATCCAGCACCATATTAACACAGAGCCACTGCAACATCCACTTGTACGACACAAGAATTCAAACAAATGCACCTCTCATGCTGAAGCTAGCAAACTGATTGTAAACTCTGCAATGCAACTTTTATGGGCAGAGCATGATTTAGAGTTTAGCGGAAAGACGTTTGACATCTTTGCTGTGAATAGTAACCTGTCAAATGAAAGACAAGAAAGTATGAAAATCCCTATTTTTAAATAATACATTTAAACCACTCAGTTTATCAGCTTTGTTGCTTCTTTGTAGTTTAAGCTTGAAAGTAACTCCGCAGCTCATAACTTGTTTTAACATGGCATGAAGTTGTTATCCACAACGACTATAATTAACACTGCGCAAGTTTGAGTGCTGCTTGATGGACAGTTTTGAAAACTGAAATTACAGGAAAAGACTCTGAGAGGGCAAGAAAACGTTTAAGGTCCAACTTATTGATTTTTTAAGACATTTAAATGCAAGCAAACACAAGGTTGTAACCTGCTATTAAATGACTGACAAACGTCTTAGTAAGGGGACTGACACTATATAACAAACAGGCATTTACTGTCTTCTAATTTTGTTTAAACCTCTGAACCTTGAGCAATTTGTGGGCGTTTACTGCTTCTATCACATCTTACTCACTACTGGCTCATTAGTCATTGCAGTGTGAAATCCTGCACTTCTATGGAAGCAGCACAACCATGGCTAGAAGGAGAGAGAACCCAAAAATGCCTTCTGTGCAGTATGACACAATTATATTTACATTAATCATAAAAGACGGAAAAACCAAAAATGAATTCCTCAGATTGTTGTTCCACATGCTTTAGATATTTAACTACTTACATCTTTAATCAGTCTAAACACAGCCTGCAGATCAGCCCAGTTCAGCTGAAAAGTCCCTGACTTTTTTTTTGCCATGTGACTGTCGGTCACAGCTGAGTCAGCCATGACTACACAGTTGTATAAAGAAGCAAAGAATTTTTCTATTTTTACAACATCTGCTTAAAGCAAATCTTTCGTTCTTGGTCCATTGATCTTTAAATTAAAGCGATAGTGATGAAATATCACAATTGTTAGCTTACATTTGGTTAAGTTCCCTGACAGAAAAGAAAATCTGATCATTCTTACTGTTGCAGTTTATTTAAGGGGTGTTTACAGTAGTGTGGTTTAAAGTTAAGACAGTAAAACAGTCAGCCAAATTGAACACATTACTTTCAGATCCGACAGTTATGTTCCTCTATTATAATCAAAACGCTGATCAAAAATAAAGACCATATACTGCAGATTGTGTAGTGGTTGCAGATTGGTTTTCACTGGGTCCCAATCAATCCCCGCGTGAGCCTGTAATAGAAGTAGGCTTTACCCTCCCTTTATTCTACCACTACAGCTGTGGTAATAAGCAGTGCTTTAACCACAACAACATAGGCTTCAGGATGTCGTAGCATTTTCAACATTTGTGTCGTTTTACCAAAGATACAAGCTTTGACTCTTAATTTGATGGCGTTTCTCTGAGCTGCTTGCTTCAGTTGATTAGAACAGAGGGAATAAATTAAGTGTAAAATGCAGAACTGTAAGGAAGACAGAGTGATGCTGCTGCAGACGGGTTTGGAGTTGCGTTGCTAGGTAACAGCACGGTGCCTGCTTTATTTGCTTTCAGTTATTGATATCAGCAACAGGAAATAACCATTTGGAAGGTTTATGGTTGAAAGTGCAGTGGTCTAAACTTTGAATGAAAGTGCTGTCAGCAGGTGTTTTCTGATGGAACATTTCCATCATTGTGTGAGGATAGTCTGCTGTACTGCAGTATATCAGATCACTGTCAGTTCTTCTCTTCATTTTAATATTTTATTTGGCAAAAATGATCTTTTTTTTTTAGAAACATATCTTCACATGATTCATGCATCTAAAGGCTTAAATGGGCACCCCAGTGATTTGGTATTGCACTTCCCATCAAAACACATAATTGGTGCAGCAGGAGCCGAGATAGCCTCCAAACACTTTCTCATAATGCAACTCAGTCACATCTTTTTTGCTTATCTGGCTTGTAAATACTCACGTCTAGTTTACCAGTTTACAACACAAGTTATTAGTTCTAAATTATAAATGAAAGTCTCCGAGCCCAAGCTGAGTTGATTTTGATGACATCATCGGGGTGTCGTGGTAAGACTAATCACGACAGGCAAACTTAATTACATTGACAATAAAATTGGTGACGTCGTCCTGTAATACATCTTAAGAAAGCCTAGAAAAATCAGAAACATCAGTCTAAATAGATCACTATCAGCCTTCATGCCCCCCATTATCAGCCCTCTCTTCAGCACACGCACACTAACCACCAGCACATGTTTGGAGCGTTCAGCGCGCGTGTGTGTATTCTGTACAGATGTGTTTCTGCAGGGCTGTGTTTCCCCACCATCACCCCCCATCTGTTGTTGTGCTCACAGAGTAGCTGACTGGCTGCTTGTCCACGGGGCTTACATGCCTTCACAGCTCTGGACCCCCGCCAGCCCTGTGGCTTCCACCCATTGATCTTTTCCAAGAAACATTAGCGGCAAGCAGGCCGGAAATCAAAGAGAGGAGGGTGTGGGGGTGCAGAGAAAAGAGGGCCCATTTTACTGGGATCCCTTTTTTTTTTGACTTTGTTGTTCATTTCTTTCTTCTTTCTTTTTGATGGCTCCTGCGTGGCTCTTGAAAGTAGGGAAACTTTCAAAATGTAAAGAAAATGTGTACTGCCTTCTTTGCTTCATGTGACTTTCCAAGTAATTCATTCTGAAGTCCATAACTGTGAAGAACATTGTGGCTAAATCGGGCTGAACACTGCACAGCTTCAAATCAAGGAATTAAGTTCTTGAGAAAGGATTTTGAAATAGGAACCAGCACATGTCTCCCATCAGGCTGTAAACATGTTATTATTCTCTTCGTACTAGTGACTGAACGCGTTCGCATTCCACCACAAAGTGAGCAATCGCATTTACTGCGACAGCTGCATCGATGTGTCACCACTGATTGGAGAGCACTCAGTCTCAGACCACAAGCAGTGCACCTAAACAAGTGCAAGGCCCTAACCTCTTTTCTGTGCTTAATGCTTGGATCTGTTCATATTACACCTGTTCTGATACACACCAACAATGTTAAAGGGTCAGTTCACACAAATAACAAAAGGGTAAAATTTTCTTGCTTCTTTACAATGCTACGTTATCTAAACTTGGTTTCATCTGCCCAGATTTTGCAATATGATTTTTTCCCCCGTCTCCACCCTCATACAATATGGATAGTGATTTTCCTTGAAAAGACTTTCAACCAAAGAAATCGTCCTTATGACAGCTACAGTGTGTTTTATGGATCATCTGAATGAAAGAGTCACTGTTTTTTTAATTTTTTTTGCGAAACCCACAACAGATATTCCATCCACTGTAGGTGTTCAGAGTTGGATGCTGAAATCTCAAAACCATCTGTACGGCTAAATATGAATAGAATTAAGTAAAGACATTTGGCTGAACTAATCCTTTAAAGCATTAAAAAGTGTTTCTTCCACAGAGAAGTATGAGAAGTAAAACCTTCCTTTTGTTTACAGTCTTGTTAATGAGTAAATCAATTGGCTGCAGTCCAGTTCCGCACAGAAAGAGCAGCCAAACCGTGGAAAAGAATTTCCTCTATCACACAATGAAGGGACCGCCACCTCAGCAAAGCAACTAATTCAGTTCAGCAGCAGCTTAGAAGCAGCGTTGAACGTGAAATAGTGGAAATGTTGGTAATGAAGACCGGGAAACACTACTTCTGTAAACATGTCAGGTTTTATCACATGAATGTGTCTGGAATTTATTGGAGAGGTGTGTGCGAGTGTTTGTCAGTCAGGAGTCATAACACTTGTGAATGCCTTCCAGGACAGATTGCTGGCTTCGGGGTGGGTGTGGGACGATTCCGGTCCAGCAGTCCATATGTTGTGACACGGCAGATCAAAAAGATGAAAGTGGGTGTAGCGCCGCGGAGACAGATGGACGCTGTGACACATACGTCCACGAAAAGTTGGGCAAACAGGCAGGCTGACACCTGGCTGCAGATCAAATGCCATCAGAAAAACTAGAGGGGAGGGACGAGTGTTTGTGTTTGTGTGTGACAGACGACACGATGTGGCCAAAAGTATACAGACATCTCTGTCAGTGCGCGGTTTGGATGCAAATATGCTAAATCCTACAGCCCCTGAAAGCCAAACCTATTTATCATGATTAAATATGCAGCAGTGGAGGTAGAACATATGAACGGGCACTATTTATGAAGAATTTACATGGAAAACTGTTCCCCTTTATTTTGACCCAACTCTTTGGATATTTCTAAATCCTGACTGATGCACAGAAATATGTGACATCACTTTTTCTAACTTAGACTCGCCCTGTTCGAGTCAGTAACAAAGAAACTAGAAAAAACAGGAATTTCTAGTGTGAAACAGCAAAAACTGCCCTGACTGGTAGAAAATAGTGTGTCTATGCATAGAAAGAGGCTGATTTGAAAGTGAATTGGAGCATTCAATGTAATACTTTAGACTGCTGCCCACACACAGAGAGGTGTAATGTATACTCTTGCCCATGTTGTGTACATTTATTCCTTCTTGTGCAGTTTGTGTGTGAGCTACTCTGTACGTCGAGCTTCCCTGCAATTCTCAGAAACGTTCCTTTGCAGCCCAACCTGAGCTGAGACCGAGACAGAGAGAATGAGGGTGACGGGGTTAGAAAAGGGCAAATGAAGGGGAGGGGAGACTACGGGAAAAGCCTCCAGAGGGGGTTTGAATTCCCCGCAATCAGAAACAGAGACCGGGATGGAAAGAGGGAGGGAGTGATCCTTACAATCGCAGACTTTCCACATTTAGAGTGTCTCCCCTTTTTGTTTTGGTTTGCACTTACGCTTTTATGTGAAGTCAATCGATGTGTCTTTCCTTCTGGGGTTTGGTTTAAAAAGTTTTTAATATTGTTTTTGGTGGAGGTCTTGAGAAACAGAGGGATAGGTGATGAGTGTCTCTGTTTTTCTATTTAACTTTGTTTTTGTACTTTTTTTTTTTTTTTTGTAACTTCATCCACTTGGCAGCTTGATATTTAATATCTTTTTAAGGCAGTATGTGTGTGTGTGTGTGAGAGTGTGTGTGAGAGAGAGAGTGAATGTGTAAGCTCACGAGCACTGTCTAAGCCTACTGCTAGATAGTCTTCCACTCCACCTCACAGACCTTTTACCTCCTCCGACGACGTAAAGGGGACTTCATACTGTGGCGGCCATCTTGTTTTGGGGCTGTTTTGTTGTTTTTGTGACATCATCATCATTTTCGTCGTGACCTAAACAGCATCACACAACCACTTGATTTATGGGTTGCTATTTTGTTTTTCGATATATTTTTCTACTGGTTTTCTTTGAGGTTTTTTTTATGCACACATGACAGATGTATTCACAGCTAACTACGCATACATGCTCACAAAGACACACACACACACACACACACACAGTACAGCCTCTGTTTTTTTTTTTTTTGGTCTGATTGCGGCTATGTTCTCTGCTGGTCAAACAGTCAGACTACTGTAGGCGCTCTGTTTGAGTCCTCGCTGTTATGTGATCGCTATGAAGGCTCACCATTGTGTGACCAAAAACATTTTTGTCATCGCTCAGCCACTCAGAACCAGTTAGGGCTGGAGTCATGACCTGAGAATAACCCAGGATACAGGGGGGGTGGAAAGATACTGCCATTTTTGCCCTCATCTTTTCTTTTACGCATCAAAGTACTGATTTAATGCTTTTTTGTGTGTGCTTCTGTTATCACTGATATCCTCTGTGTGTCTTTCGCCTCCAAATAGACAAAGATGTCAAAAAACAATATATATATATATACACACACACACATATATATATATATATATATTTGGGAAAAAAGTTTTTTATTTGAGTTGCATGCTGAAATACAGAAAGTTATTCTGCCTGTAAAACTATGAATTGCACCTTATTGGAGGGATGTGCTTTTTCGTTTGTTTGTTATGCATACATAAATCTATATATGGGGGATGTATACTGTTTTATTTCTAATTTTGATAAAGGATGTAATTGTTAGCTAGTCAGGCAATGTATGTATCTTAAACAGGGTTATGATTTTTTTCATGCTTAATAATGCTGAGTTTCATTATAACTGATTAGTCACTGGTGTTTGTTATAGGACGGCTTCACTAAGCAGAAAGTGATCCTGGTGAGCGTGCAAAAAGCCCAGCAGATTTCCAAAAATGTTGGATTTTAATGATGTGGATGAATGGAATTTGTTAGTCTTTACTCCGTGAAACTTGGAGTTCTTTAATTCTTTGAGAAAAGACACAAATTGACATGGGTTAGTCCAAGAAAAACATTGTTTCCTTTCAGACTTTAAGTAGAAACAGGTTTCTCTGAAGAATTCTGCTATTAAGACTAAAGTAAAACAGTCTGGCTGATTGCTGCTGCTTAGTGAAGCATCGTCTGCATCTACTCACACACACACACTGGCCTGTCCTCACACAGTGACCACTAGGAGGCGATCTGCTGGTCCTCCCAAATACCACACATCCGCCTTCCATCCATCTTGTCCTTGAAAAAGGACAAATAACACTGACAAAAGACACCATGTTGTTCAGACACACACACACACACAACAAAAAAGTCTTGGCAGATGAGTGGCACTCGGTGTGGTGCTGCCACCCGGTCTAATGTCCTCAGGGTACGGGAGTACTGTCTGCAGCCAATTAACCAACAGGGCTGTTTGCCAGTTCCATATCCATCTAATCCTCTCCACCCACCCGCCGGTTTGCCAGAATTAGCCCTCCACTTCTTCATAGAGTTTGCTGTGTTAAAAAGACAAAAAATATAATACGGTTTACAATAGGAGAGGGAAAATGAAAGTAGGTTAGTCATTTTGGTGTATCTCTATTGGATAAAATCCTAGTGATTGGGTTGCAGCACTTTGTCTTTTATTTTATAAATGGTGAGTTCACAACATGTAAAAACCAGGCGCTCCTTTTTCAGGAACACATTTGCAAAAAATCTACCAAGAGCAGAAAGAGCATTACTGGACATTACTGTTTTATTTTCCACACAATGGCTGCACATGAATGTGCCCTGCTACATATTGTGATATCGTACAATAACACAACCTGTATCCCCTGCCTCCCTCTGTCCCCATGCACTGATAATGATTGTAAATGGTCGCATAGTTTTATTTTTTATATCATTGTTGGGGCTTCATTTTGTTTTCTGGGGTTGTTTTTATTATTATTATTATTATTATTATTTTGTGCTGTTATTTTGAAATGGTTTGATGGGTCTCTGTGGGAAAGTGTGTGTTTGTGTGAGAGAGTGTGTGTGTGTGTACTGTAGCTTACTGTATGTGTGGGTAAAAGATGAGAAAAATAGATTGGATGCGTTGTTTAGTGGCTCTGTGTTCAGCTCCCAATGCACATCAGCCCTTTGCCTGTGTTCATCATTGTGCCAGTGTGTTCAGGTGTTCCCTTGCGCCTACATCCATTCATCCAAATGAAGAGAAAAAGGAACTGGAGATGAAGAGGAGAAGGCAGACTGCCTTTTCCCTCAGGGGGAAAAAAAAAACACATATGAGAGAAGATACTTTTGAAAAAAAGGATATTTTTCTCCTCTGCGGGGTCACAATGAAGAGTGTAAATTTCTAAGTTAATTGAAAATGATGAATAAAAAAAATCATTTGTTCTCAATATGAATGGCTGTATGTTAACCATGAACAAAAAGTAATGAGTTCTATGACAAAGACATATAATAAATTAATTTTAAAATTTTAATCACTGCTGTCAGTTTGTTTCTGACTTCAAGGCATCTGTAGAGATGTTGGTGAGGAACTGTGTGTGTGTGTGTGTGTGTGTGTGTGTGTGTGTGTGTGTGTGTGTGTGTGTGTGTGTGTGTGTGTGTGTGTGTTTGCAGATGTTCTGCACTGTTAATAGATTACGGTGATTTGCATCATCCATCCCTCATCTCACTAGAGGGCAGCACTGCAACACATCATTACATCTCATTAG
>OMNN01001450.1:0-13960 GCA_900302755.1 Chromis chromis | reverse complement strand
TTATGACCACTGACAGGTGAAGTGAATAACATTGATCATATTGGTACTATGTGGTGTTCTGCTGGAAAACCTTGGATTTTGGCATCTGTGTTGATGAGACGTAGACACCCAAATAAACATTGTCCCAGAACAAGCACACTCCATCATGAAAATGGAAATCCCAAATGTCACTGGCCTACCCCCGCAGAAAAATGCACCCCACCACATGGCAAATAATCAGAAACATCTTGAGGAACATGACAATGGCCCAAGATGTTGATTTGACCTCCAAACTTCCTAGACCCCATTCTGATCAAGCATCAACAGGATGCAGTGGAACAAGTTGGATTAACAGAGGCCCCACTGCACAACCCAGAGTACCCAAAGGATCCACTGCCAACGTCCTGGTGCCAGACCCCATAGGACACCCTGAGAGGTCCTCTTGTCCATGCCCAATGGTTCAGAGCATTTTTGACCACACAAGGGGGACCAACACAATATTAGGCAGGTGGTCATAATGTTATGCCTGATCGGTGTATGTAAAAAATAAAGGCTAAAACATGCCGCTGTACCTTCAGTGAGCTTTGGAGGATCCGCAGGCGGTGCAGCTTGTCATTCAGCAGGGGGTCATTAACTCTGCGCACAAATGAGCGCTTGTACTCCAGGCGGCTGGTTGATCTGTGGTCAGCAGAGGTGGACAGATTGGTCTGCTCCAGAGCTCGATACAGATCCACCAGAGAGTCCGCCTGCAGCCTGCAGTCCCGTCCAGGACCTGTAAACAAGGACAAGCAACCATCGACAAAGACTTTACATTAAACTGAAGTCACAGATGAGCAGAATGCAAGCAATACTGACAAATCCTGTAAATGTGCTCCCTTTAAAACTACACAAACACTCCTCTGAGATATAAACTTCAGCAAAACAATCTTCAAGTAAACAGGAGACCACTAAATAAAACTCCAGACAGCCTTCCTTTATCTGCTCAGCTTGACAAGGCACAGAGCTGAAGTGGCTGGTGGAGGGACTTAGCATGGTCAGTGGACTATCCCGAGTAACAACAACAATTTCTAGAAAGAATGTTGCTGTTGAGTTTTACAAATGTTGTGAGCACCATGAACAAAACTACATTTACTCCAGAGGCAGTTTGAGAGATGAAAAGATATGAAGCTCTGTCTGTTTGTTGTTTTGGAGGAGGTGTCACTAATGTTTTATTGAGTAAAACACACTTTAAAAATACGGCATTAAAAATGTTATGTTAGTCAAAGTATGGGAATATAATAGGGGAAAAGATAAACATAAGTTTTATTTGTTTGTATAAAAGCATAATCAATACATAATGCATTTATTTAGAAGCAGAATTGTGCCTTTGAAGATCTGTAACGTGGGGCTAATTTTAATCTTTTTCTATTTAAGGCTGCAACTAATGTTATTTACCTCATGGATTAACCTGCTGATTATTTTCTCAATGAGTCAGTTAACTGTTTGTTTTGTAACGCTGTAATTTAATGGGGAAAATAATCAAATTGTCACTGGAACCATGAAATGTTTTTGATCATTTAATGAATCTTATATTCTATAAGCTCATCATGTGTAAAGTGACCAGCAAGTACAGCTGTCAAATAAAGGTAAAAAAAGATTAGAAGTACCTCAGATTGTTACACTGTAATGAAAATAAGCTGAATTTTATTAGAGAGAAGTTAAAATATAATCAAATAAATTGTGTTTTTGTCGAAGAAGCTTCGTGTCTGACGTGTTATTTCCATTTTCTTATCTATCCTTCTTCTGTCTGTGTAATGACCTGCCTGAGGAACTCTGGCTGCTGCATCACTATCTCCTTTTTAAATCACTTTTGAAGACTTATTTATATCGGAAGGCTTTTTATTAACATTTTTCATTTTTTTTCGTCTACTTTTGTATTTGCTGTTGAGTCACGCTGTATTTTGCTGTTGCAGTCTTGCATTGCTCTATTTTAAGTCGAATTTCACACATTGTTTTTTGTTTTATTTGTTTTTTTTATCATACACTGCCATTTCTTTTTATTTCTTTTTCATTTTCTTTTATTGTGTGCATTTTGTGTTTGTTGTAAAGCACTTTGTAACACTGGTTTTGATAAGTGCTGTTAAAATAACCTTCATTATTATTATTTCTTTCTTCTTTTATTGCACTAAACTGATCAGATACTGATGGTCTTCTTTATAGTCTCAAAGGATGAACATTTCTGCTTTTTAAACCATCAATCTGCTGTGCATCTCGTCATTATGGTGTTTTCTTTTGAAAGTGCAATAAGGGAAGAAATTTGGCCTCAAACCTGAATCACTCCGACACCCTTCTTGTCCTCTGCTGCGCTGCCCTCTGTTGGCAGGAAACTCACACTGCACCAACCTCCGACTGTTAGTTGTCACTCTATTTTGCATTTTGGAAGCAGCCTGGTGCATTCTGAAGCTTTGGGGCTGTGCTTTGAAATGTATCGTGCTTTGTTTGTCGCCTGTTTTGTGTCTCTCTCTCCCTCGTCTCTTATAGGAAGTGGTGGATGGAACCAACAGTGGAGCAGTAGATAAATGAGGACAAGAAAAAGGGGCCCTTAGGCGTGTTTCTTTATCCTGTTCAGAATTCAACATTAACATGGGCTGAAAGGATTCCTCCTCGCTTCACCATCCAAACACCGCCGAGAGGCACGACGGCATCTCGATCGGGCGAAGGGAGAGAGAAAGAACGAGGGTTAGTGTGTGAGAGAGAGAAAGAGAGTGGACTGCCACGATAAATCAGTATCAAATAAGACACTAAATTTCATCTCACTTAGACAACTGCCCTGGAGGTCTTGGAGGGACGGCAAATGGGCTGGATTCAAATCCAATCCAATAAAGCATTAATAGGCAGTATTCAACCTCTGACATTAGCTGGCTCTGACTGCCTGTTAGCAGCTTAAATAAAATTACTGATGACAAATAAGTACGCGTGCTCAACCCTATGCAGAGGAAATACTGATCTTAATGCAACACTGAGCAGGAGAGGTCCTTATACCTCTTCCTGTACCTCCACAACCCTGTCAGATCAGCTTCATCAGCACCACCTGTCATCTTCCAAATGTGTTCATTTGAATAACTCAATGTTATCTAACACTTCTGATTAAATAAGAGCGTACACTGTTAAACCTGCTCCCACTGGAATTGTTCGCGGTAAGACTCCTCGCTTTGTTTTCAGTCAATTTTGCACCAGTTGGAGTGGCAGAAGCAGGACATTTTAACATTTCATCCATCACTTCTCTATTTTGACTTCTCTGGCTAGTTTTCACGCCTTTCTTAACCACAGCAGTGACTCAGGTTTGTGGGAAGCGTGTCCTTTGCAGTCGGTTTAGACTAAATATCAGAGCGCTTATGAATATACTGAATGCCAGATCAGAACTTCTTTTCAGTTTAGCTGAACTACTTGCAACTTGCTGTCTGAGGTACACGTAGGCATGGTAAAAAAAAAAAAGAAAATATGCATGAGTGTATTTTTGGCCTTAAAAAACATCATTATGTATGCAAGATAGGGTTGCAGAAATAACTTTTTTACAACCACTTTTTTGCATCCTCAACAAAGCATCTTCAAATTGTAAATCCAAGAGTCCTTAAACCTCAAAGATACTCAATCTGTAAATGTTTGTCATTTTTACTTCTCATGTAATGCAGTTTATTCTCAAACTTGTTGCTTCTATGTTTGTGCTACATGTGAAATTCCTTTGTAGAGTCTGACCTGGGTCTCTGCCCCGGTCCAGCTGGTAGTGCTGCGGTTCCCTCTGGTCCGATGCAGCAGCGGTGGCAGCCAGGATGGCGTGCAGCCCGCTGTCCCTGGGAAGAGTGAAGCTGCGGGGTTTCCCTCCTGCCTCTGAATCGATGCTGGCCCTGAGGGGCAGGGGCAGCGCTCTGTACTGCTCCTGCAGCAGACTGCGCTGTGCGGGCAGAGTGGACTGCCGGCGGTACTCCATCGCCAGTTGGTCCCTGTCCTCAGATAGCAGGGATTCCTCCATGGGAAATGTCTGGAGGTAGTGCATCCTCGTGCTGCTCTCCATCTGGTCCTGCCAAGAGTTTCGATGGTTGCTCGTCTTCGGCCCGGGGGAGACGCCGTTATTGCTGCTGCTTTCCTGAGGCTCAGAGTGGAACTCCTCATGAGAGGAACGAGACTGGAAGGTGTCAGAGGAGGAGAGGTGGCCACGTTTGGGTTCCAGGTAGGGACTCACCTAAACATAAACAGACAGTTTCAAGTAAAAAAAAAAAAAAGGGCATCGTGCCACATAGAAGGATATCTAGTGTTTGTTTGACAGGTTCTCACTCACTGAGGAGGCTCTGGGATAGGTGTCATAAGGTGGTGGTGGACTGTCCTGTTTGGGCATTGAGGGCATCTCCATGTCCTCATGATCACTCTCACTCCAGTAATCTGCCATGAACAAACACTGTCATGTTAATATTTCTAGGCAGAATCAAAATGAAGCTCTTTAAATGCACAAATTAAGTGAGACTTGTCACTTTCAATATGAAGCTGGTACAAATCACACACACGTACAACTTCCGATCTGATTTACTGAGCCGAGTTTTAAAGATCACGCTCTGATTAAGTGCTCTGACGGAGCTACTGTAGCATCAGAGATGATGTGGTCGAGGTGTGATGTAAAAGTCCAGGTCTGCTGTCAAGCTAAGTGTGAATAAAGGATGAATCTAAGATGTGATAACTTCCTGTTAAGTCTTCTGGAGGTGTTGGTGTGGATCTAATTTGGAAACTTGTCTGTAAAGGCAGAAGCCCCCTCTACATAAAACCAGTGACGAATCTGCTCTCACCCGCCCACATTTGTAATTTTTCTAAGAGGGCTCCTCCAAATAGCACAAGGGTTAGTAACATTATTTCCTGTCTGTTCAGGAGAAGCCAAAGACAGCGAAATGTGAAGATAACAAGCCCCAAAAATTTGAATTTATATTCAGCATTAGGCAGAGATCTGATGTGACGTGGAAGTGAAACGCCTCTGCAGCTGATCTAGACATGACATCTATTTGTAGAATTCTTTACATCAGATCTTGTTTTGTTGAGTTATTGCCTCAGCTCACATAAGATGATCCAGAGTTATCATTTTCAAGCCATTTAATTCCCTGATTTTTTACTTATAATTCTTCTTAACGGTGACACAGCAGGCTGGGAAGATAGTGGCAGCTTATCTACCAACTCATGACCTTCAGAACTAGAAGCAGCTTCTGGGCAAGTATTTACTAATTGTGGACTCATTTTTCACTGCAATATAAAGTCCTGCACCTCTATGGAAATAGCACAACATTTTTCCAAGTGCCCACTGATGTGACTCTACAGAGAATTAGTATTTTACTATTTACATTTTTACTTTGTTTCCATACTTGTCTAATTTTCTGCTCAGTGTAAACAAAGCCTGCAGTCCAATTCAGGCAAAAGCTTTCTGAATTTCTAGTTGGTTTGTTGTTTTTTACAGAACCTGGTAACTGCAAATTATTTATTTTTGGTGAATTTTTAAATAATACATTTATAATATAGTGATTTTGATGAAATACCATGATTCTCAGCTTAGATTTGGTTCATTTTGCCACCTCAACTCCAAGTCAAACATTGTTAGTTCATGGATCGTCTGAAATTTTTACCGTTTCTTGCTCTGATAAACTGTATAAATATGTAGATTTTTTTTTAAAATAGCATTCCTTTCATACCCACTGCCAGGTTTTACGGTTCAGGTGGTTAAAGTAATTGTGCAAAACTAAACGAGCAACAAGCTGAATCAGAGTGGAGTCAATTTTACAGCAAGCATGGACACCAAGAAAAATATTTATTTCTGCTAAAAAAGCATGCACGTAATAAGGTGACTGCTGCAGCCCTGACATGGCATTTTCTTCCTGGAGCAGATGTAATTTTCATGTATGAGTGATTCATTAGGAAACATTGTTTTCTAAAGACATATCAACCAGAAAAGTAAATGTGCTAATAGGCTGTTTTAATGTGTTGGTTGGATGTTAAAATCATGGCATGATGGAGCTGAAGTTGTAGATGCAGTGTGATGGAAAATTACTGCTGTGAACCTGTGAAAGCAACATTAGTACGTTGCCAAGTGAAGGTTGGCAAATTTTTTATCTGCACATTCGCACTTCTAACTCACTTATATATGGTTTCTCGGTCTAAAAGCAACGGCGTGACGTCCCAGTCGCAGGTTTATATAACTGTTGACCGGTAACAGATGAGCAAATTTTTGCAGCGCCATGAACACAGACTGTGACTAATCTCACCTTGGTCCTGGTGCATTTTCTCCTGCTCGGAGTAGCCTGCCACCGCCATACTGAGACGACTGAGCCACCTGTGGGGGAGATAACAGTCGTGACGCACAGCAGTTCGACATCCAATAAAACATCTTGCACCAGTGTGTGTGTGTGTGCGTGTGCGTCTGTTTGACCAATTGCCTTACAAAACTATTCAGTGTGAAAGAGAGTGGGCAGTCCAGTAAGGGGGGATTCAATTTCCGGACAGTGGGGGGGTTTAAATGCCGAGGCTGGGGGAGTTTGCAACAAGGCTATCAAAACCTCATTAACTCACCGGGACATGTCGTCTACATTTTCCGCAGCAAAGTAGAAGGTTTTTATCTTCGGATGGCAAGCCTTGAAAGCGCTGAAAGGAAACCAGTTTAATCATATGTAAGCGCAAGAACAAGGACATATAGCGCACATTATCATATGAATGCAGACGACTGCCAGGATAAACTGACGCATGATTACAGTAATTCAGACTGACACAACAACAGCAAGATATGCATCATGAGATAAACTGCTTTCGTTATTTTAAGGGTGTTGCACTAAATGCAAGTCCATGTGCATTCAATCACAACCATCAATCCAAAAGCTGAGTGTCAAAATTATGAAAGATACACAAACATGAGCAATAATTATGAAACAGAACACTTTCATAGTAAATTCCTAACATTTAACCTAATAATGAATGTCAAACCCATCATTATGCTAATAAAATGTACTCTCTAAATGCAGTTTAGCAAAGAGTGATCACTTTAACTGTTCCTAATTGTCAAGATTTGCAAGAATGTTCTTTCAAAATCAAACTTAAACCTTATAAGAAGTTAGTTTTAACTTTTGGCATCTCAGTTAAAAATCTAAATATTTCTTTTCATCCCATAAAACTCATATCTACTTGCTTTGATTTCAAATTAAGGCGACTACAGTGCAGCAAGAGGAGGTGGTTATGTAGTTTTTTCCAGAGTGGCCCAACTAGTCTGTCCCTTCCTTGTGTAGCAGAATAATTTGTGTCAAGCTGACATTCTTTGCTTAAGTTGGAAAACAAAAAAAAGTCCTAATTATCCTGCGGACAAGTTGTCATGTGTCGTTTGACTTCCCTTTTTATCTTCAAACTTTCTCTAGTGCCCATTGTCAGTGTCCCACTCATCACCGATATTACAGCCTTGATCTTACTAAACTTTCTCCTTCACTAAAGCTATGTTCACACATACTGAGCAGTTTACAGCCCTCAATCTAGAAACTGCCCTGGGTCCAGAAAGAAGAACCTGGTTGTCTTTTGAAATATCACAAATAAAATGTGATCTACACACTCATTAGTGATCTATTTTAAAACATAATTGCAACTGCTGCTTCAGATTTTTATTCATGATTTCAGATTTAAATCATGATCTGATGTCCTCTTGTCAGAATACTAAAATGCTGTTGATTCATAGCCCAAGTGCATATTGTTGCAGACATCCTCTCCCACCTCTTTGCAAGCTGAAGTTGTTCACTATTGACTGCATGCAAACATTTTTTAAAGAGGTAAACACAACCCCTGCAGCAATAGGACTGTAAAAATGAGCCATTTTTTACTGCCAAGAACCAATTTTACACAAGACTACCTCTGTGCTGATTATATATGTAACGTGCAAACCTCTCCTGATAGCTTTCTGAAATGTTTGCTGGAAATGCTTTCTCTAATTTTGAGGCAAAGACAACAAGTAAACAAAACTTCCTTGGCAAGCAAACTGGTACTCACAACTTCCTTCTGCATTCAGTGGCACGATCAATCTTGAACTCGGGGAGGCTGACGAAGCCCTCGGCCTTCTCATCCTGAGACAAGCAAGAGGCTGAGTTAAATCAAAGATCCCACATGATGAGTAAAGTCATAAAGGTGTCACGCTCTCTTTTATGGAGTATTCACCTCTTCGTTCATGTACCAGTAGAGGCACGTGTCTTTCAGGATGAACCAGTACTTCTTCCACTTCTGCGAAAAATAGGTTTTCGCATCCTTCTTCTTCCACAGCCAGCCCTGACAGTCCCCCTGACCCAAGTCCCTGCAGGAAATCCGCCGCTTGCTGATTGAAGACATGGGACTTCCAGCTGCAGGCGCCAGCCAGGGAGCCGAGCAGAGGAGAGGGGTGACAGAAAACGCTTCTCATGAAACACCTGCTCATGTTCGGGAGTACACGTAAGTAAAAAAACGAATGCTCCTACCTTTACTCTTCTTCTTTGACCTGGATAGCAGTGAGGATCGCTCAAACACCTGCAGATTATAAAAAGATTGATCATATCATAGCTGCAAGATCCTTCTACTGCAAGCAAAAATACTTTTCATAAGGGACTGACATGATAAAGAGATGCGGAGTCGGAGCTGGACGTGGACAGGGACACCTCCATCTGCAGGGCGGGGACGAGGGTGTAATGGGTGGGACTGGCTCCTCGCTCAGTCTTCCTCCTGTTCTGACTCAGGCTGCGGCCCAGTAGAAAGTTCTCCCCCGGGGCTTTGTCTTCACTCGCAAATCGCAGCAGGGAATTCTCTGCAGGGAAACAAACTCAGCACTGAGCACACTTCATGAAATTAACTGTAATAACTGTGAACTAGACGCTTCACGCGGCACAATTTAGCAACCTAAACCTGAATTCTCCATCTAAAACAAACACCTCTCTCACTGATCTAACTTTATCTAATCAGTTTTCTGACCAGTGTGCCGCCTGTGATCAGCGGAGGCTGACATTTCAAAAGACTTGCACTACCGAATTTGAAAGGCGTTAAAACATCTACAGACGCAAGGCTGTTGTCAGGCAGGAAGCCCTCAAAACTTCCAAACACTGTCTCATGCAGATAAATATAGCGCCATCACTTTTTTTTTGAAAAGCCCCAAAGGAGCAACACATCACCACCATCCCCAGAGGAAACAAACACATCACTCAAGTCTTTCTTTGAGACTGAAATAAAGCAATTCAGTCTCCTCCCACTCCATTTACCACCTAGCTCCATAGTCTCCAACACAATGTGAAAATCTCAGGGAAAATGTATTTATACAGTTGCCAGAGCAACAGCGCACTTTTTATATCCAAACACAGAGAGAGAGCAAAGCAGAGAGAGAGAAAGAGAGCAACAGGGAGAGAGGGATGAAGGGAAAAAAGGGAGCAGCAATAGATTATGAACATATGGAGGAGAAAGAGGCAAGAAGTGATATCGAGCATGTTATCAGCTTTGACAGGCCAGCTCATCCATCTACTTTCTGGCTCTGAGATCTGAGAGGGTGAGGATATTATGAGATATCCTCCCACTCACCTCAGCTCCCTCTGTCCCTCTCTGCCTCCCTTTTCTTTTTCTCTCTTTCCCACTGCCTCCCACTCACCTCTCCTGCTCTCTCTCCTCATCTTGGCCAGGTCTTCGTTGTCTCCCACCCAGTTGTACTCCACCGGCATGGAGATGGGCCTTAGCCTGCCTGGAAGAAAGAGGCAGCAGGGAATGTCAATATCGCACTGTTGCCCACACACATCAAACAGCTGTCTCAAAAAAAAAACCTAGAAACATAAAGACATCGCATTTTCAGGGATTTGAATTCGACGGAGGTCTTACCATAGGTAGGAGTGCTCCCCCTGCGCACCGATGACACCTCCTGGTTCTGGTCGTACTCGTAGCAGTACAATATAGCATCCTCCTCCACCAGGGGGAATCGCCGTCGACATTCCTGGTCCAGGTAGGAGTTTGGTGACTCAGATCCTTCGGCGACATGGACATCCGATTGAGCATCGTCTTCTGGCAGATTTCCCTTGTCGTCTCTTCAGTAGCAGAGATAAATTTAAATGCCAGTTAAGGGTTTGGATGAAAATCAGAGAAAGGAATGAAACTGTACTAGAGGGTGAAAACTTATTTCGCCAGTAAACAATGAAAAACTGTTTTTAGTTTAAAGGACAGTGCCGTCGATATCCTATCTATTTGTTGTTGTCAACAAAACCAAAAATGTGTCCGTCCATCACTCAATACTTTCTCACTTCTCCAGTCTGTCCGTGGTTCACAAGCCCAAGCCCATTTTTTCTTTTGAATATGTGCAGTTTTATTAATGTAATCTCCTAAAACATCTGGTTACTGTAGTGTCTAGCAAACATTACTCAAACAGAAGTAAATGTGTTTCAAACTATATTCAACTTTCGTGCTCATACGTTATGGCACCAGTTGGTGTACATCATGTATGTATACTGACCCAAACAAAAAGCAGTGTCCAGGGTAAAAAAGAAAAATGTCTCCAAGTGCAACAAAGTGACTCAGTCATGTGTTTACAAAAGTGTTTTAACAACAGTGGAGCTCTATGAATAATTAAGTTTTGGCTACTTAAGCAGTACTTATCAGTAGGTTCAGCTCATTGTTGATTTTGGTCATTTGATAGTGTTTGCTCATAAAAAAAGAAAAAGAAAATCACCTGGCATACCCCTTAAAGCTGAGGCAGGCAGTACTTGTCGGCGTCATTATGTGAAAATTCGCTAATAACAATTCAGCATATTTTATAGTTGTCAGAGAGGAAACTAGACTTCTACACCTACTCTTGCCTTTGAAAATGTAGTCCATGGTGTGAGATTTTACCCAATCACAGGTCTTTTCAGATTAGATCAGATAAGCTAATAAAAGAGCAACATTGGGAGGAGGACGTGGTGGCTGGATGGGTTAAACAGAGGTCTTTTACTCAGGAGAGAGGAGTTTGAGTCCAATCTGAATACAAATATGAATGTTGACCTCTGGGTTGACTATGTTTTGCAGGCTGTGCTCTTTGGTGGAAAGACAGGCAGTTTTTAGATATCTGTCTACTGCAGCTTTAAGTTTTTGTTCTCTTACTGCACAGTACAGTACAGCTGAGGATGATGGGAATGTCCCTAATTTTGCAAGTATTAAGTTAAACTAAAATTTGACTTGGTAATGGTGCCAGACATGAATGTGGCGTAATATTTCATGTTAATAGATTCAGTAATAGTTGAGATGTTTAAGGCAGCAACAAAGTGACGCATCAACAGGTTGAGGTTTCCTTATAATCAAGGTGCTCTGTGCCGTTATACTTACATTCTGACCTAAATATATTGTGTGCATCCATGAGGTCTGACAAACATGATAAACGTATTTCTATCCTCATAAATCACTTTTTAAAAACTGTTCTTATTCGTGCATTGTTTATATCCATGTTTGCTTCCTATTACAGCTGCCTCTTCCTCCAGTTTGGCTTTGTGGGTGCTCTGCTGCACACAAAAAGGTGTTGCATCGAGTTGCTTGTGTGCTCCGTCTTGTGCATGTGTCTCCTTTTGCACGTGCATGATAAAAATAAAACAAGCATCCACACAAAATAACTTTGCACCACAGAGCTACTAGTGGTCAAAAACTTCATACCAGGCAAAGCAAGCACTTAATGTCGTTCGTGTTCACCTGGGGGTGTAAGGTTCTGCCGGAGGAGGCGGGATGAAGAGGTCCTGCAGGGCACAGCTACTCCTCCTGGACGGAGTGCTTAAAGTGCTGGTGGGCGTCGCGACGCTGCTGCTGGGGCTCTGAGGGAAGATTGGCTGTGTGTAAGCGAGTGTATGTGTGATGTGTGTGAGAGAGTGTGAAAAGACAGAGAGACAGGCAGACAGAAGAGAGAAACAGTTACAGGGATTGACACAATGAAAATTTGGAGTTCATGGCAGTTCAGTGCAGTCAGAGGCCGACCGTTCGTTCCGTTCAGACTGTGCCTCTGAACATCTCAAGCGTGAAATGAGCAGTGTACTGTACGTTTCTGATGCTCCAGTTCTAACTGGTGCACAGAAGACGGCAGGTCGCTGTGCAGTCTGGGCATCGCTCTCATTGAGGTCAAGGAAAAGCTGGTCGTAGCCTACATAAACACTGTGCTTGCAAATAGATTGGTCCTTGTTTATTTCAAACTTCTCTGACAAAATGTGCATCTGAAGTCTTTTAGCGCGACAATATAATCATCTTGTCACATTTACTGTCAGAAAAGATGGAGCTGCAAATTCATCAACCAAACTTGAATAGTCAGAGAGACGTAATCCAATCACAAGACGCGTGTTTTGCAGTGATTAAACTTGCAAAAAGCTTTTTCAACAATAGAATACTGATTAGTCATAGCTCAAACTATGCTAATATGCTGCGTAACTCACAGCTAACCAGAGTCAGAGATGTATAATCAGGCGCTCTGTGTGCTCCATCATAAAACCATTATGTTACTGCAGGGCTCCCACAGCACAATTTTCTTTTCAGTTACTTAACCGACTACCTTGACATTCTTAATTTTAGTCACATCTCAGATCAGAAAACGTTACAGTTTCTCTGTTTTTTTTTTCTCTCCCCTCCTCATCTGTCCTTAAAATTGCCAGCAGGAGAGCAAATTCGATTTAGGTGGAGAAGAAGAATGTGAAGGGGAGGGGAGGAGGCTGAGCAGGACTGCGCTTCAGGGCCTCGGGGGGGTAGAAAACATTTTCTCTGGAATGGGACTCAAAGAAAGGCTGGACTACTTTAATACACATCTCTCTCATTTCCACCCATTCTGGCTCCGGCACACGATCCTAATAATGTGATTGGTTTGGCTGAAGTAGGACAACAGATGCCACTTAGGGCTGAAATGTTAACGTGTGAATGAATGATACTGGAACCTCCAATCAATTAGTTGCAAGGGGAACTCTTTTAGTGAATGTAGCAGTTATAAGTTGTATTAGAAATATTTAACAGTTGGTTAAAGTTGGGTTGCAAGTTGTGGTTGCAAAGCAATACCTGCAAAACACATTAAAATCCTTATTGCTATAAAAGCTCAAAAATAATCTCTTTGACACTAAAAATTCTGAGTTTAACAGAACTAATGTTAGATTTATGTCTCGTTGAGTAGATTTTTCACGTTGTATTATTGTGTTTATCTGATATTTTGGTCATATATAGGCTGGTCCGGCTTCTGTTTTTTGCGGTACAGAGATAAACACATACAAATAACACAAATATGCACACAGAAATGGGGATGAACTGATTGTATCACAGTGTGTATGTCGAGCATGAAGGCAGTCATCGTACCTGCAGAGCTAACGGTTTCCATCTCATGTTTTTGAGCAGAGCAGGGGTCGACGTGAGCGTGCTCTGAGGACGTTTCTTCAACGTCAGGGTCACACCTGCAGGGTCACCACGCAGCAAGTTCACCAGGTTCTTCAGCTGCCAGCCCACCTAGCAAACAAGAATAGCTTGATGAGGGATTCCTCGGCACACGCGGGCATCTCCATGACTCAGAATACAGAAATAAAATGCTGATATTTCAATTCAAGCATACAGTCACTAGTGGCTCGTGTAGTTTATTATTCAGGTAGTTTCCACACATGACTTGGATGACTTTTCTGTATGACTAACCCGCTCTGTGCTGATGTTCAGGTCATTGTTATTCAAGGTGCTGCTGTAATCGTTATATTAATAACACACATGGATCCTGATGGATGAGATCTGCAGCACAGCCTGCAGTCTCTGAGCTCCACGTTGATAAGGATGTTAAATACAAACTTGAACGCCAAAAGGCATCTTGTGCTCCTCCTGTCATGTTGCGCTAAAGCCTGATGCTGCGTGTTGTGAACAGCTGCATGCCTTGTAAATAGTCTTTAACCCACTTTTAATGATATTTGGCACAAGAAACATCCCGCCCAGAGAAATGCTGTCTGCTGAACCAAATATGCCAGGTCCAGTTTGTGTG
>OMNN01001449.1:0-14201 GCA_900302755.1 Chromis chromis | reverse complement strand
GGCATTCTGTGTGTGATTTTTTTTTTTTTTTTTTATCATGGCTTTATTCCAAAACATCTAAATGAGGCTATTAATTCAGTAGACAATGTCCATAGTATTATCACATTTTATACTTTTATTTTTAGGTTATTTAAAAAAGGCTTTTGTTAAACCTGGTTTCAAGCCATAACAAGATAAAAAATAAAAAATTAACCATTACTTATTTCTAATTCAGTGGGTATAGCTCTAAGCAGTGTGGCGGTATAGACACAGCAGTGGCAGAGACACAGCAGTGAAGAATGAGATTAAGAGGGATTAGAAGGAGATTATGTCGTATAGACATTATGTAGCAAACATGATAGCCAATCATTTCAATCCATACATTTGTCATGGTGCCCCCCATGCCCACATTGTACCGGTTGGGTTGGGTTTCTGCAGCTGTAATTCTACGTGAAGCACCGAATCTTTGTGTGATAACAGAGTCATGACATTTTTAGGCTTCTTCAGCTGATGTCGCTTTCTTGACTCAGCACTTCTGAGCAAAGTCAGAGGTTGTATTTTTAAAGCGACTAGGATTTAGGCATTGTCACGGATAAAATAGAGAGGAATGCTGAGTGCTGAATACCCTCTAGCTGTTTTTAAATCCTTGTTGAATTTGTGGTGTAGTATACACTGTGTTAAAACTGTAATGGGGTTTCTAATATGTTTAACCTCTCTATAAGTTAATGAGGTGGCAAAATATCCAAAATACAATATCAATAACAAGTAGCAATCCACCACTAATATTCATTACACCCTCAAAATATTGCCATAATGATGAATCAATACATTCACAAAGTTCGTATTTATACAAAATTGCTCACTGCACTTTGTTTACTTATGTTTAACCTTTTAAATCTATTCATGAATGCTCACTCACACATCCATCAATACTCATACCAGCAAGGTTGACCTTTGTTTTAAACTGATGATAGTTGCATAGTAAAATCTTACTATTGGTGGTGCCTGTTGGAAAATGTCCATTCCATGGTAGATATGGAAGGAGGGAGTACTGACACTGATTTGTTTATTCCACTCAGATTGTCTCAGTCATCATGTCATGATCATAACCTTATTTCAGCATTTTTGCTGAACTTTCTCCAGGTTGCTGTCTAAAAAACAGGCTATGTAGTGCATTTTGCACGCAGTCACCTTTCTCTTGATGTCAACTACAACAAAAGCTACTCAAACTGAATTTTCATGGCAAGTCAACCTTGAAAACAGTTGCTGTATTCCCATTACAGATGCCATAGGGCGGGCATGTTCTGCCACTGAAAATAAAACCTGACCACATGGAGTTACGGGTTGTGCAGTAAGAGATGCAGTAGTGAAAGGCAGGAATGAGAATGCACAGCTATGGTCTCGGGTATTTACCACTGAAAGTGGCTGCACCTGCTCTCTCTCAACCACCCCTACAGCCCCTGTTCTGCCTTATGCTCTGCTTTTATAACTATGTCAGAACCCATCGGAGAGCCGTAGCACACAAGAGCATTGCTGAATACCTGCAGAGATGTGACCCAAGCTCAGTGGCATAATGTAGAAGGTTAATTTGACTGGCCTGTGAGAGATAACACTTTTTCTGGCAGCCGGCACCCCATCCGAGTTCATGTCTATTATCATACTGAAATATCAATGCTGCCCCAAGGACTTCCTGGACATTTAGTCTTGTGCTGTTCCACTGTAGAGGTGCAGTGTGTCTGGTGAAAACCACTTACCTGCTCACTCACAGGGCATTGCGTTGGAGACCATTATGTGGATTTGTCGGCATGTCCTCTCTGCACTCTCAAATGTCAGCGTTTCTTATGCATGACAGGCAACCATCAGAGTGACTGCTCCTAGTGAGGAAAGTTGTGTGTATGTGAGTGTATGCAAGGCAGAGGCAGAGAAAGAGAAGCTGGAGGAGGTTAAATTGCATGGTATTGACATCTTAAAAGGACTTCAGAGAGGAAGAGGTCTGAGTGGCTGTCTGTGAGGAGGTGAGGGTTGAATGAAAAAATTTAACCCTTAGCTGGTGTTTGCTTATTAAATCTAGCCTGCTTAATTATGTATTAATTATGTACTTTGCCACAGGCATGAGGATTTTAATCTCTCAAACCTCATATTGTCATTCTCCACGGGGGAATGGAATATAATGCAAAAAACAGTGATGAGGCTGCATACATATTAATGGAGGACCAGAGGCGTAGTATAACACAGGGTATCTGGTGGTTGTCTGTCACTCACTAAGCCAGTCAGCTGGTGTTACCTATCGTCAGAGAGCTGGAAATGATATGTGAAACATGTTGTGGCTTCAGACCAGGACAGCAGGTAGTCAGCATATTTACCTCATCTCATGTTTTATTTACGCTTTACTTATTTCTGCTGCGCATGGTGTCATCTAAGACACACGCTGCCTGTGGAGCAGCTCTCTGCAGCTACAGAGAAGGGGAGTGTGATACCTGGAAGCAGCATAGCTGCATTAGCCCAGTCACAAATGTGTATGTGTGTGCAGTCGCAACATCCATTTTCTCTGCCTCATAAAATCTACAAGAGCACCAGACACATTAAAGCTGTCTTAGGGAGCCGAGCCTGAGGAACAGACAGGAGAGGCATGAAAGGACTTGGCTGCTACTGTTAGGTTTATTCATCCTGCTTTTACTGGTCCTTCTCTACTTTATCCTTTTCTTTCTCCTCTTTCTTCCCCCTTCACCCGTTGCTCTTCAAGGCTGTCACTCCCGTTCTCTGTCGTCAGTTTAATTGAATTACTTGGTATCATTCCCCAGAAAGTTTCTTGGCTGACATTGCTTCACTCAAAACCAATAAAAAGGTACTGGATATTGAAACTGTTATTATACAACCGAAGACCTTCTGTCTCATTTTTCCTCTTTTTTTAACTCTGGTACTTGCCCTTTTTATATTGCTTTATATGACTGTTGTAGAGCTTGTGTTTTCAAATTAACTTTCTATGTATTGCTGTGCTGTGTTAGAGGCTAAATTGGAAAATCTAATTTCTGGGATAGATAAAACAGAGCGTGAGAGAAAGAGAGTAGTGCTCACTTGGAGCAGGGCCACTATTGCCAAGGGCAAGGACAGTTCAAATCCATTTACTCCTAATGTTCTATTAATGCTTTTTAGGCCTTTTTAAAAAAGCATCACACAAAACAGAGCTCTGAATAAGCAGCAGGGTCGGCTGTGATTTGGAACACGATTGAAGTAAAGTTAACCATTTGAACTCTAGTGCTTCAAAAATGTGCTCTAAAAAGTCAAGCTTAGCATTTTCACAGCCTTAATATCAAAAAAATATCATAGTATAGTATTAGCAGAATTTTGTCTGTACCATTGTATCAACCAATACATTGTATATGTCTTTGGCATTGTGTTCAGACGGAATAACTGTTTGTTTAAGCTTTTAGAGCTGACTAGAAATTAAATTGCTTTTGTTTCGCAAAAATCCATTTGTTATGATGGAGCCACTGAATTTTCTATGCGGTTGGAAAGGTTAAGATTAAAAGCTACGGCTGCTTTGATATTATTTAGAGCTGTTTTCATTTTACTTTTGTTTTTCATTTTAGCGTCCTGATGTCTCACCAAAGTAATGTGACTGTTGTTTTTACACATCTATTTTTTACTCTCAAAGGCTTTGGTTTTGTTTTTTTCATCAGCGCTAATGAGTAACACAACTTTTTTTTTTATAGCCCAATCACAAATTACACTAGTAGCATGATGTCAGTCCTGTTGGCAGTCTTGCTATATTGTGATCATGTGAAGTGTTAGTGGAAAGTATAAGAAGATTTCTATTTTTAGTAACTCACAGATGGCAGCTTTTGTTTTTCTTTTTTTGTCATACAAAACAGTTTTCAGATGAGAAAAGGTCTGGAATGATGTTAAAAAGCATGTTAGAAACCTGACTGAAACAGAATATATTTTCCTAATCAGTTTGACTAATGCCCCACCTTAAATGGAAAAAAGAAATTAGCTTCCTTCATTTGCAAACTTGATGTCGTACCTCTGCCGGCACTCTTTCACTCATCCTTTGTCCTCACTCCAACTCTGCCCTTGCTAGCAGTGTGCTACTGTCTCCTGAGGCCTCATTTTGTGGCCTCAGCTTGCAGCAATGCAAATGAAGATTAGCACGCATGAATGCTTCTTCCTTGCGATCGGGACAAATTCTTGGAGAGGCTCTGTCCCTGAGTGAAAGGTTTGATGGCAGAGGGCTCCTGCTCCACAAACAAACAAAGAGCACAGTAGGCAATGGCGACTTGGTTAGCAGGCATGGGGTTTGTAGAGGACCTGGAGATTAGGAGATGCAGTGATGCGACAAATATGACACTAAAGATGCTAAATGTTATGCTAACCCTGCCCTATTCATGTGATAACTTTGGATAACTTTGTGTTTTGCAATTTACTAACTGATTCCTCTCCATTCTGTCAAATTGTGTTGTTATCACAAATGAACAAAATATGCATATATAGTTGTTTATTTATTTGTTTTTGTAGTAAATTACTTCTTTATATATATACAATTATTCTATGTAAAGTGAATTGAAACAGAAAATTAAGGTAAATCCTAAATAGAACCTGACCGATATATTTTATATATCAGCCTATATTCCTCTATCACAGGTATACGTTGTCCAATGTGTCTCACTACTGTCTGCAGTGCATGTAGCAGAGCATAGATCAGAGTTGTGCAAATAGTGGTGCGGAAGGAGTGTCTTTAAAGTAAGTTTGCTAACTTGTCTTTTTTAAATACATTGTCGGAAAGTTAATATAGCGGTTTTCTTTTTCAGATGGGGGTTATATAACATTGATAGCTTTGTTAGGCTATTAAAGTGACAGCACTCTCTCCTTCAAACATAGCAGATTTTTATGTTAATGTTCCTCCATTTAAACGTACCCACCAAAGTGACAGAGAGAGCCACGGTACTCGCACAGTATCTGCCAAGTGACACCATTGAATTAGGTCACTGCTTTTACAGCGTCACTTCATACACCATTTTGTTGTTGCAATCTATGCTTTTGTATCCCTTAATGTGACTACATCCAAAGTGATACAGAAATGTTAGGTCTGACTTGATAAGATTGCCATCACGACTTTGCCAAAAAGTGACCAGAGTTTGTCATTCAGACGTGAAGCCGACACGGTGAGATACTTTCAGATTAATAAAAAGGATTGCATGTCTGAAAGGGGCTTAGCATATAAAGAATATTGACCAATAAATCAATACTGGAATTTTTTTTACCCCCTAAAATCAGTATCAGCATCGTCCCAAAATATCCGATATTGACTGGCCTCTCATTGTTGGATACATAGTAGCAGCAGCACAACTGGGGAAGAGGCCAAAAGTCAGAAAACTCAAAACTCAGACTCAGTTTTGTTAGCTGAACAGCACAATATGCTGTATGTAACTTCTGCTAACTTGGTGTGATTAATGTGTAATATTAGCTAGTATTTGCCAAAATAATGGTTATGAACTTAGAGATTTTCATTTGCAAGTGGAAGGTTTTATAGTTTCTTACTTTAAAAGTTACTTGGTTTTGAAATATCTAAAATGTAATTCTTGATTACTGTTCGTGATGGTTGCTGAATATTAAAGTTATACTTATGCCTGACATGGAATAACCCAATAAAGTAATAATTTGCTATCTGTTAATTAATTTATTGACATCATTGAAACATTTGGGGCTGTGGTGGCCTAGTGGTTTGTGAAGCGAACTTGTAACCAACGGGGTCGCCGGTTCGAGTCCCCGGACTGGCAAGAGGTTGAGGTGGGAAAGTGAGAGTGACCGCTTGTCCCAGTCACCACCACTGTGGGCCCTTGAGCAAGGCCCTTAACCCCTGCTCCCCAGGCACTGCACCGCGGCAGCCCACTGCTCCTAATATGTATAGTTAAGGTTAATTTTGAATAGGATGGGTCAAATTCAGAGAAGGAATTTCCCCAAGGGGATCAGATGCTATGTGTTCTATTTGGCTAACTATTAATAAATGAAAATGCTTATAAGATGTCAAAACTTTTTTAAAAATCATATGAAACTTAGAGTGACACATCAGACACATCAAAACGTGAGCAAGAACCTAAAAACTGAATTCCATTAGCAGCATGAGATGAAGTAGTAAATGCCTTGTCATTTCTTACTGTTTTCAAAGTGTTCACTGCTCACGATTAAAGTAATGAGGTTTCTAGAAGATTTAATCAGCATATATTGCATTTTTATTGGATTTACCATATTTGAGTGTGACCAAGTAGAATAGACTTCAAATACGCTTTGTCTCTCTCTCTCTCTAGTTTTCCACATTCACACATACATTTCACATTAGCATGTCGGGACAAAGATTGGAAGCAGTTGCAAATCCATCTCAGTTGTAGTTTATTGTTCCTTATCTATCAGGCATATATTCAGAGCATTGATTTTGTAGAAGCAAAACGAGAAAACAACTCTTTGTTTTCCAATTAGATGTTAACTAACTCCCTCTGTCTCATTCAGAATGAACGATGTGCATGTTTTTCTGTGCTCATACGAAGAAAGTAAATTAAAAGTGTTACTTCTTGCGCTTGGTTTAATGGGCAATTTGGAGAATCTGATTGCTTGTGCAGAAATGGCAAATACACGATAAAACTTTGGGCCCCCAGGGGCCGTGGATCTGCCAACCTTAGTAGAGACTGATGATTCCTTGCTTCACTGGAGAGAGAGAGGCTGAGGGAAACAAGATAAAATAGATGGAAAGGAAGAGAGTGAAGTTCTGCTCAAGGGAAGAGGGGAGACAGAGCAGCTGATGTTCATAGATTGAAGCAATTATAACATATTCAGGAGCAGAGATCATGACAGGGGACTTTGGGATGTTTTACCTCATGACAGGATCTGCATTGGAGGTGGGGCCATTTCAGTGGGAAGGACTGCAGGGAGGAGTCTGTTTATTGAGGTGTTTTAACGTAATGAGTCATAGCTAAAGAGAGCCTCAATGGGGAACAGGGATTGAAATTAAAAAGATAGCTCAGTGAGCAGTTCAGCTGCCTTGAAAACCAAACAGATGGCTTGCTGTGGAAGAAGGCGCCTCTGAGGTCTCTATCTGCAGATGGAATGCATGGGGTTTGCCTCCGGGGAATCAGCTTCATGCTATCAATTAGCTGCTGCATGACAGAGACCTGTGGGCTTATTGCAATACTATTCACATGTCAAAGTAGAAGACTGAAGTCTCTTTCTGGCCCTTATACTGTTCTCATTCCATGTGCATCTCTCTGTTTTATTTAGATGTTCAATTCAACTCAACTTTTACTTACTTGTTTTTGAATTTGATGTCTATTTTTACTTCCCTGATGTGTCCATCTCCAGAATTTACACTGAAGCAGTTAATTCGGGTTAATTTGATGCAGCTCAATATGACTGTCTGTCTTGGTAACATGTCTACTTAAATTTCCAAGTTCATGCCTTCACTCTTGCTCTTTATCTCTCTGTCTCTTGTAACTAATAAACACTTCAGATGTCAACAGAGGAGCTGGAAGAATATGTGAACAGTCAGTTCGACGAGCTCCGCACACTGGTGCGTCTGGAGGAGAAGAGGTTCCTTCACCTGGTGGACCTTAAAGAAGCGTTCCTCACAGCGTCTGCCGCCGAGAAAATCGCAGAGATTACAGTGGAAACCGAAAAACTGCAGGAAGAGATGGCGAACATCACACACCAGCTGTGCATGCTAGAAAAGGCCGAGGCAGTAGGTCCTGCAGCGGCAGTAGAGGCCCTTGTGGCAGCCCCTCGACCAGCCCACAGAGTGCCGGTGAGGAGAATCTTCCATCCTTTATTTTATTATCCTTATTATGCTTCTTGAACTGTTTGTATGCAGTGCATATAGCATTAGGAAACTCACTCACGACAAAGTGAAGTACAGATAAAAGGTAACGACGCGGAAACCCGGTGTAACTGACATTCAGCATGCCATCATTTATTTAGTGTTATGTTTTAAGCTTGTAAGTTTTGCCTACTTCTAAACACACTTTTTCTCCCTTGTATCTCTATAGTCTTTGCTTAACATAAGCTGTAGATAATGCCATCAACATTACAAATCTGACATAGATGGCCTCACTCAAATTTCACCGACTGAATCCAAGATGATAACTTTTTCATTCCAGTCACTATATATGTTCAGGGTAGGCTTTTCCTTTCCCTTTTACCTTTATCAATTTGCCTTACCAATTATGATGTGGGCTCTTGATTAGATTCATAGGTGCACATTTGAGCAAACCTGAGACCCTTGATTGCAGCATCATATCGAAAAAGTCTGTTGAGAGCACTATGAAACAACAGAAGGAAACAGGGTCAGTGGTTAATTAAAATAAGCTTTGAACACAGAGGTCTGACGCCAGAATCGTTACTAAGAGCAGCCTTGTTAAAATGGGTGTTATTGCTCTTATCTTTAAACAATTACAAGCAGTTTTCTAATCAGCAAAAAGCTCCTTTTTTGCTGCTGATCAGTAATAGCCAGACTAGTATTATAGCATAGGATAATTAGCTCAACCTGTCTTTATTTGCTTGTTATTTCATTAAAATGAACATGGAGAACAGGTGCCACCATATACAGCTTTGTTCCAAATGAAAAGAGAGACTGGCTAGACAGTATTTATCCAGGCATACATTATGTTCATGTGCAGAAGTACAGTTTTTTTTTCTTACACTCGTCAGTATGACACACGTAGTTCGATGGAAATAAATCCTGAGCTGTTGGCTGAAGCATAAGTATTTGCATGTTTGTCCTCAGGCTATAGCTATGAACACAGCAGCTGGGTTCACTGTTCCTGCTCTTTTTTCTACATATCAACCACTTTGTGAATATTTCCCTCACAACCCAAAGAACTGTTCAGAATTATGAGTAGGTGTGCGGCTACAGTGTACTGTATAATCAAGAGGTTTGCATATACAGTACGTCAACCCTGCCAGAAATGCAAGATATGTCCTCACACTTGAGTCCAATTCTGCAGCACTTCATTCCCACATGTCTCATTTGATCATTGAACAGAGCTGCTTATAGGCCCCAAATTAAAATATCCCTTTGGTCCATTTGTCACTCGCTATATCTGAGTCACCATAGTCAATAGAGGAGGCTCTAGTGTTCCCTTGAGATGCTGTGCTAGAGAGGCTGTAGTAATGGTTGTAGCTGATGCGCAGATTGCTTTTCTTGCTGAGAAATTAATCCATGGTGGGTCAGGTTCATTAAAGCCTTAATTGAATGCCGATGGTTACCGTTTGTTCTCACGTGTTAGTTACTGCTGGCGTAAGTAATAGGCCATTTGGAGATGTATGGTCACTAGAGAAAGTGTGCGTGGAGTGGGGGCTCATGCAGCAAAGCACCCAACTATGTATCTTACTGTGAATACGCATGATTTAAAATTGTATGAGTAGTTTGAGAATGTTTGGAACTGTGACATCTGAAAAGAATGAACATCGGGCTGCCAAAACAGTTGTTGGTACAAAGGATTGCACCAAGTCTGCCTTAAATTGCCAACACCTGCAGCAGTTTTATTTATTTTATTTTTATGCGTGTGGCACCTCATGGTCCAACAGAATAATTGACTGAAACATAAATTCTCCTACCGGCTCACACACTCTATCACTGTCTGCTTCATATTGGTACTACAGCGGTACATTGAACTACAGTCCTTCACTTGTCTTTTTACTGCAGTTCAGCTGAACTGAGCTGAGCCATTTTTGGCATTTTTAAATGCCAGTCTCAAATTGCCAGAGCTTCTTGACTATGTTTTGTCAGTGGGAAAGACCAACTTAAATGTACAATATATAGTGTATGAACATTTCTGTGCTGATCTAGAGACATAATGATTGTGTTGTTGTACTGACAAAAGTGTAGCATTGTCAAACTGTGCACATGAGTAGTAGATGTATAACCTAAGCCCCCTTTTTAAGCCTTATTTTGGGACAAAGTCACCAAAGTTTGTGTTTTTTGTCAGATTTGACCAGTGAAATTGCCGTGATAACTCTTCCCCCCAATAATTTAGATAAGGAACTAGTTGTGTTGGTGCAAAATAGTTGCCCAGGGGTGTGACCAAGATGACAGTCGAATGGCGAGATGTCTATAAGGACTTTGGCTGATCTTTTAACTGGTCATTCTCTTGTTTAAGCACTACAACTAGCTACTAGCAAAAGCTGTAGCAGTATAATCCGGAGACATTTCTGATGCAAAAGTAATGACGTAAAGTAGCGTTTGGGATTTGAAATTCATGACTGAAACCATGATATAAGCTGATTTGACACTAGAAAAACAACAGACTCCACTGAAACAAAACCAATACCTTCAGCTTTGTTTGGCTGAGAATACATTTTTAAATATGTTAACACTGTTTGCATTTTAGGTTTTTGTTTATTTCTCTTTCTATAAAGTATAATCTGATCCTGTTTGCCTAAGAGCTACAGTTATACCCTCCAGCCATTTTGGAAGTAGTGTCTTGATTTAATTCTTTACTGGCAAAGGACTTTCAGCTTCGAACTGTTGTTGATTTCTGTGCATTTCAAGCTCAAATACTGCAGCCATTTTAACAGCAAGCCTGTGGAATGTAGCGACTATAATGTAAAAGGTTTCGCACCTGCATAAAACCCATATTTTTAGCAGCTTTCCCAGGAATAAATCACATAATTAAGGCAAGAATTGTTGCTCTAGGTCAAACTAACAAATTACCACTGGTTGTGTTAGTAATGCAGGCACAGGAACACACAAGTGTAGACACACATGGACACACAATAATGAGGGTCAGTGGGGATGAAAATTGCAATGACCAATCAGCAGGAGCCAGAGGGAGAATATATTAAGAGACTTTGTCTCAGTCTGAGCCTATTTATTACCAAAGCTCTCACTTTCCACAGTTTCATTAGAAAGTGCCAGCAGGTACTAAATTGTACAACCAGAGTGTTTACCTGAACAGTCAGTGATGACTGTGGAGTAAATAAAAAAATAAAAAAATAAAACATTGACATGCCGCTAGGCAGGAAGTAGAGCCTGACAGATAAAAACATAGAAAGTTGTGGATCTTTCAAAACAGTGATGCACATAAAGCATTATAAACACACATATGAATGAATGCACACATTTAAAGAGAGGATATGAAAGCAGAAGTGTAAAGTTAGATACACCAGATAGCAGTTATGATTATAAATACATCCATAAAAACAATTAAATGTTGCTTATACTGACATAAAATGTATGAAATCCACTTAAATGTTCGTATAAGAGAAAGAAGGCGGGGGCTCAACGCTGTTTAAGCTTTAAAGGAGGCCAAGCATGAAAACAGAGCCAAGATTCCTCGCTAGTCAGACATTATTCATATGCACTAGTGGCCCAACCCTGACTCAGTTGTGATCCAAGGCTGCTTTGTTTTTGTATATTTAAAAAATATATATATTATGCATATTGTGAATTAGGTTTGTTTTAAACTGTTTTGAAACAATAAGAAAAGATCATTTATCAAATATTCATCATGTTGGATGATTGCAAACCTCTATGGACTTAAAAGGTACACCATTTACCAATGAGGTGCTCAGGGTTTTTTGTAATATGCTCGTTTTTTTTCCTTCATTTTGAATATTTATGAACATGAAATGTCAGATGAAATGTATCTTTCACTCCAGAGGAAGGTTTTCCACACAGTTAATTGCATTGCAATCCTCATTTGAGCTTGTGACAACAGTATACTTCTGAAATAAGTTTGCATCTGACAAGTTCTATGAAGTTAGTACTCTTTTTAAATTATACACGAAGCAGCTTCAGGTTGTATCTTTTGATGACAGTCTAGTTTTTGTATGTGCACTTAATGACTGATGTGCACCAGGCCGTGTGAATAATGTAGGAAATGTTAAATCTGAGCTTATTCAGTCCTTAAGGTATGTCATTTCTGTTCTATACTGTTGAAAGCTTTACTATAGTAATTGCAATGGGAGATAAGCTCTGTAGCTGTCATCTTCTTTCTAACAGCACATTTCTTTCGATTTTGTGGGCAATGGCACTAAAAAAAACTCTTAATTGGACTAAATGAAAACAAATCACACGACTGGAACTATAACAACAAAACATTTTCATTGCAGTAATATAGTGCAGTCAAAACACATATCAAGAAAATAAATTATGTATTTAATTAATTTACTTATGTAGAAAGAATCCTTAAAAAATGAACCAGTGTGTTTTGAAACCAGACAAATACCAACACAGTATATTCTGCTTTTAGCAATTAGCTAAATTATTTGACAAAAAAGTCAAAAGGTTTCCATAAAAAAGGGATTATGTAGTTGCCCTCAAATAACTTCTGTGTCAGTGCAGTCATCACCAGTAATGACAACACTGACATAATTAGTGATAACCTCAGGGCAGATATTTAGGCACCACCAGGCTGTCACAGACATGTTAGTAAGATAACTCTGTTGTTGAACTTGGCATCTTAATTGGAATCATTAACATTAATAAAAAGTTAGGGAGACATCAGTGTTGCACTTTGATATGCAAATATTTTCTTAAAGTCAAGCAGTTACCCACTTAGGAATAGTTTTGATTAATGATGTCCAATATACAGTACAGTCCACTTATGGGCTCGCTCTGCTGCGTAGGAGATTAAAAATATATGCACCAACAATATTTTTACCCAGCAACATAATTATGTTTTTCAGTGTTTTTAAAGAGGCAACAGTGGGTTCACTTTTACATTTTTCATGATTCGTGTTTTCATTTAAAGCTTAGACTATAGGTACTTTTGTTTCTCCTCTCTCTTGTGGCCATTTTAAAACCTGCCTTAGTTTGCTATCGACTAATGATGGGTTAGTTAACCTACATCAGTTGAGGAACAGAAAGAAGTTTGCAAATTAGTGTCGAGGTAGCCGCACAGAAACCAGTCAAGAGCTTCTTGAGTGAATGTCAGTTTTGTCCTCTAATTTCGCAAATTGACTTTCGAGTCCGTTGAAGTGTTTGACAAGGTAAACCAAGAAATATCTCACTGACTTCCCATGTTTGAAACTATGTGTTTTTCCAGATCTGAAACTAATTAAATTGAGAGCCAAATCTTAGCCGGTGAGGCAGACAGCCAGTCAGAGCGCCGCAGCTTCCTCTCATCTACTCTCCTCTTTATCTGCTGTGCTGCCAAGGAGCCACTGTCTTATGATGATGTTAGTTACACAGTGTCAAAATCCCTCTCTGGTGCAGCTGTCTCAGCTCTGCTATTCAAGGTCCAGTGCTACAGTACAATCAGTGCTGAGCAGTGAATTAAGGCTCCCCACACTCAAAAAGGGTGCTTTGGTCATTGTTTCCTCTCTTGGATGTTTGTTTGATGTGTGTTCAAACATTGACACTAGAAGGCTGTTTTCAGATTCATCTGCTGAAAGTGGAAAGTTTCTCTCAGCTCATCTAAAGTCTGAAAATACTGTGTGTACCTACAGTCACGATTTGTGGCATCACGACTAGTTTGGCAGTCGGTTCTGGTTCTGCGCCTGGTCCAATAGGCAGCTTAGACAAATTTAATTAGAGACTTTGAGCCTGCATTTCACATACTACAGGCAGACTGTTGCACATTATTAGTAATCAAGTAGAATGATAACCAGTACAGATGGAGACAGCAAAGACAAAGCAGTTCATTTGAGGTCAGTTTAGTTATTTGTAAATTGGTTAAGAAGTACAAAAAAATATATCCCTGAATTGTCAGGTCAGATACTGGCCATGCAGATAGTTGGTCAACCCATAGCACATACATCGATCAGGCATAACATTATGACCACCTGCCTAATATTGTGTTGGTCCCCCTTATGTGGTCAAAAATGCTCTGAACCATTGGGCATGGACAAGAGGACCTCCCAGCGTGTCCTATGGGGTCTGGCACCAGGACGTTGGCAGTGGATCCTTTGGGTACTCTGGCTTGTGCAGTGGGGCCTCTGTCAATCAAACTTGTTCCACTGCATCCTGTTGATGCTTGATCAGAATGGGGTCTAGGAAGTTCGGAGGTTAAATCAACATCTTGGGCCATTGCCATGTTCCTCAAGATGTTCCTGATCGTTTGATGTTTTTGCCATGTGGTGGGGTGCATTTTCCTGCGGGTGTAGGCCAGTGACATTTGGGATTGCCATTTGCATGAGGGAGCGTGCTTGTTCTGGGACAATGTTTATTTGGGTGTCTAAGTCTCATCAACATGGATGCCAAAATCCAAGGTTTTCCAGCAGAACATCACATAGTA
>OMNN01001445.1:5443-21265 GCA_900302755.1 Chromis chromis | reverse complement strand
GTATAGAAGGAGCCATAGTACCACTAATCAGAGCTGCAGGTATAGAAGGAGCCATAGTACCACTAATCATGGCTGCAGGTATAGAAGGAGCAATAGTACCACTAATCAGGGCTGCAAGTATAGAAGGAGCCATAGTACCACTAAAAAGGGCTGCAGTATAGAAGGAGCCATAGTACCACTAATCAGAGCTGCAGGTATAGAAGGAGCCATAGTACCACTAATCAGGGCTGCAGGTATAGAAGGAGCCATAGTACCACTAATCAGGGCTGCAGGTATAGAAGGAGCCATAGTACCACTAATCAGGGCTGCAGGTATAGAAGGAGCCATAGTACCACTAATCAGGGCTGCAGGTATAGAAGGAGCCATAGTACCACTAATCAGGGCTACAGGTATAGACGGAGCCATACTACCACTAATCAGAGCTGCAGGTATAGAAGGAGCCATAGTACCACTAATCAGGGCTGCAGGTGTAGAAGGAGCCGTAGTACCACTAATCAGGGCTGCAGGTATAGAAGGAGCCATAGTACCACTAATCAGGGCTGCAGGTATAGAAGGAGCCATAGTACCACTAATCAGAGCTGCAGGTATAGAAGGAGCCGTAGTACCACTAATCAGGGCTGCAGGTATAGAAGGAGCCATAGTACCACTAATCAGGGATGCAGGTATAGAAGGAGCCGTAGTACCACTAATCAGGGCTGCAGTGGTCGTCCTTCTAAAATGACTCCACAGACAGTGAACTACTTTTCACAGGGGTTATCAATGGAAATCAGAGTTTCTGTGAAGTGTGTATAAAATCATCATGCATCACTCTCTATAGACGACATTCAAGAATAACACCCTTGTTTGCTGTTTAGGACAATAGTGCAATATTAAACTTTGCTAAGTGACACAAAGAGAAGCCTGGTGAATACAAGATAAATGAGTTGGGCTCAGATGGTGTGAACCTGACCAGAACTACCACAGTGAATGTATAGTCCTGACAGTGAAGCATGGAGGTGGGAGTGTGATGATATGGGGCTGCATGAGGGCAAAAGATAACATTTATAGATGCAGCATGAATGTCTGTGGAAAATACTGTCTGATAAAAATGAGTCCCAGTCTGCAGAAGCTGGAAGAAGAGGAATATTCCAGCATGATATTGATCCAAAGAACAAAATCACACAAGAGCTAAAGAAGAAAAAAAACTATGTTGGCTGACTTGAATCCAGTAGAACAGGTAGAGCAACACAGCCCCTGCAGCAAATAGCAGTTGAAAAAATAGCCTGTAAAGAACATCTCTGCAGAAATGTATTATCATCCATGCTGAAAAGGATAAATAAATAAAGGTGGACATGATAAAAGTGTAGTGATTTGTGTTGCATTGAGCTCCTGTATGTGTAATATAGTAAATCTAGACTTGTAGGTTCAGAGCGAAAACATTTAAGTGATTTGCACAGGGTTGAACCAGAGCCAGTATTGTTAACATTATTTTCATTCTGATTAATACAAGAAACAACCAGGACTTATAATATCTGTAAAGCTGTCCCTCTCACACAGTGCATGCTGGGAAGTCTGCTAAAATGCTAGTTTTGTCTATTTAGAGACGTAATTTAATGAGTTGATTGAAGTCTCAGCAGCTAGAGATGGAACAATTCATGTTTCTAAGATCTGAAGCGGTCTAAAAAATGAAGCTACACTGGAAACCATGAGTCAGATTTACTGAATAAACATTCACATTAATTCACATATTCAAAGCGCCCTTGTTCTTACGAGCTCAGCTGTTTCTGCTCGGCATGCTGCTGTCGGGAGCGATATTGTGCATTTACACTGCTGGCAGATGCGATCCCCTCGGAGGCACAGTGTGAATGAGTAATCCTCTTCTTGACCTTACACACCTCCCTCTGTTTGAACAGCCCCACCTCGCAGCCTCTGGTAAATGTTGGCATTTGCATTTTGGCATTTCCACTGTTTGTGCTGTTTGCATGTGCGATTTGTGCCACGCTTCAGCTTGAGTGCTCGGCCAGGCCCTGCATTACTGTAGAGCCGTGAGACGTTTTCACGGCTTCCTTCCTCCCAAAAATGAAAAAACTCCGGCTGTCATGGATTCAGGAGAAGCGAGGCCTGAACAGGAGGAGGGCAGGAGTCTGAGACGTCAAGAACATCCTGGGTAGATATTCTCAACATGCTGCCTGCCCTTTCCAGGGGGTCAGAAGCTCACTTTTCACTGATCTCATTACAGTCAGTGGCATTTCATTAACCAGGATCTATCATAAAGCACCATTATCTCTCCATCTGATGGAGTCTGCTCCTCACAGCCTCCCAGGCCTGCTATAAATGATGGCTGATCTAATCCTGGAGCTCAAAGTGAGCAGAGGGGAGGACAGAAAGAGGAGAACTTTAAAAAAGTAAAACCACGACAAAGTAAAGCTGTGTGTCGTCCTGCTGGGCTTTTGCTCATTTTAATTGCAGCATCATGGGGGTGTGCAGAAGTTTCAGTAAATCTGCATGTTTCAGTAGTTTGCAGCCGTTGTCAGGTCAACTCTACACAGTCAACACCTTAATTATGTCACACGGAGGTCTGTATGATGAAGATAGCTGGTTTGTTCCCCCCTCAAAGACTCTTTCATCCTCAGCTAAAAGGTTTTCAATACTTCCAGCCAACATGACGTCCTCTGCAGCTCTCTAGGGAGGCTTCATGTTGGCTGTGTAGGTGTGTTTGACCTGCTAACCCCTCTGAGTGTGTGGGAGGCATGTGAACAGTCCAGCTACCAGCGGTAATTAACTCCATTACACTGAACTGCGCCACTGCATTATGTTATACGCTTTAATTAATTGCGGAACAGTGACCCAGCCCTGCTAATTTATGGCTCCTTGAAATAATCGAGGCTTGATGTATTGATATCACAGCTGGCGTCGCTGCATGCTTTCTGCTTTCTGCTTCACAACCTTAAAAATGAAGGACAAAAAGACACACATGGATTAATTTGCTTCCTGCAAAGACCTGTTTTGGGCGATTTGTGTGAAATCTTGCCAGACAGCATCGTGTTCGCTGTCACAGTCGGGCTGAAGAGGTTCTCAGCTGCCGGCTGTCAGAACACTGACAACCCATCTATGAAGGCCTTTGAAGAGTAAAGCAGCAGAGCTCTGCTGTGTGGAATCATGTCTAAGTGTTTCTGTTGATATGGATGCTGCCTCGTGTTACCAATTAAATATTGACTAAACTAAAGGAGGGAAAACGCCTGAAGAACTCGACAGTCAGTTACTAATTAACAGGGAGGTCCCTATAGAAGACTATGTAGAACTTCAGCTGTAGATGAAGGAAACTAAAAACACAAAGAGGTTCTGCTGACAGACGTTAAACCTGGATATCAGTCGGTTTTGCTTTCTCCTGTATCAAACAGACAAAGAGTTGCCGTATGTGAGTTTGTGACACAAAGTCTGAATTGTTGAGGTTCAAAATCAGTATTTTATCTACAACAGTAGTGAGTACAGTCCTGTGTGATATCACTGAAATGTCCAAAAATCAAAACTGCATCACCTCACCTCATCATTTATAAGTTGAACTTTAGCATATTTTCCTTTATAACCGATGAAAAACAAATACTTAAGAAAGAGTATGTTGAAAATTCAGGGCCCAAAGTATAAATTATTAGTATTTCCAACCAGTCTAACTGCATGAACATGGGTATAACATGATGCCTACATCATGGCTCTAGGTGAAAAAAAGAATAGCGAGGAGCTGAAAAATCTGGATGTGAGACTTCGCAAAGATGGAAAAGAATACAGGAAGATCAGTGACCAACTAAAAACCAGTGAAGCACAGTGTCAGCATTAATCAGGAGGTATAGAAGGAGCCATAGTACCACTAATCATGGCTGCAGTGGTCGTCCTCCTAAAATGACCCAGTGTACTACTTTCATAATCAGACTTGGCACAGGGGTTGTCAGTGGGAATCAGATTTTCTGTGACAGCTCAGACAGTGTAATAGTGCATAACACCAACCTGTATGGAAAGTGTCCAAAAACTAATCCCTTGTTCGCTCTTTTGTACAAAACTGCAAGATAAAAATTGGTAAAGAACATAAAAAGAAGCCTGATGAATGTTGGAGAACATTCTTTGGTCAGAATCAATGAGTTGGGCTCAGATGAAGTCCAGCATGTTTGGTGTGAACATGACCAGGACTACCACAGTGAATGCATAGTCCTGGCAGTGAAGAACAGAGGTGGGAGTATGATTATATATAAAAATGAGGTGGCTAATATTCTTAACAATGTTCAAACAAACATTTTGGCATTAAGTATTTTTCTACACATGATAATCCTTGTCACTGTTACCATTTTGGTTTAGCATGTTAGCATTAGCACAACTAGAGCTGATGAGAATGTCACTATCAGACAAGATCACCAAATGTACACAAATGACGGACGGTGTGAAGACGTTCTTGATTTTTCTTCCAGACAGAGCCAGCCCTACCCAATGTGGCGCCCTAGGCCAGATTTTATATGCTGCCCCCCTCCATCGGCAATTTACATACGCTTACAAAAGAAATCGAATAGCATTGTTTTGTAGTAATATTAATTGGGCGTTGCTTTACATTTGAATCAATGTGAGCTTTTCCATTTTAAGAGTTGAGAGTAATAACTAGTTTAAATGTAATGATATTGAAGGTGAAATTTTTCCCGATTTTGTGGTGCCCCCTGGAGGCCACGGCGCCCTTCGCATTTGCCTATATTGCCTAATGGGCCAGCCGGCTCTGCTTCCAGATAAGAGTTTTTGTCCCTACATACTTGTTACTTGATGTGTGATGTGCAAGAACATCTGAACAAAATGAAATTCTTATATAATCACTATTAAAACTAGGAGAAACACCAAAGTTCATTAATACCATGAATGTCTGCAACAACCTGCAAAATAACCCCTGCTGGACAGTTAATAACTAAACATTAAAGTCACACAGACACACTAATAACAGTGTGAGTCAGTGTTTGTGTGGAGGAACAGGTGGAGGGGAGAAGCTCTTTGTGCATCTCTCTGTGAAATAGAATAGATAATGAGCAATTAATAGGATTTTACAGGCAGTACGTGGAGACCCATAATTCCCATAATCCCAGCGCCCAATAAGACTAAACACAGTTAACAATCAGCGGGGCAGTCGCTTCACGATCTCCTTCCACCCACTCACCACCACCAGCACCATCTCTCTAATAGGAGGCCTGGATATTAATCCCTCAGAGATATTAGCTTCATCTAGAGTATCAGGGAGAGAACACAATGTGATTAAACAGAGCGGAGTGGGCTCGCATCGATGAGCCCTGTTTGTTTGCACTAAGATCTCTTTTCATAGCATTTTCAAGTGACACAGAGGACGGGATGCTCTGCTCATGTTTATCTCATACAGAACATACAACACGTCCTTCACAATCCAGTCTGTTGTTTTATACTCCGAACTAAGAATGAGATAAACAATGAAACTTTCCAGCTGCTCATTAGTTAGTTTGGGAGACAGCTTGGACTTTATAAACTCTGTGTTTGTCACTTTTTTCCCCCACTTTTAATTAGAAACTGTAGAATAAATGTGGAGTTGTCAGTAAGAGGGGATAGGGTGATGTTTTTAAGTCCTCCAGTCTCGCTCCAGGTTTTGATTCATGCAGATAAGATGGAAGTTTTGAGGCGGAAAACGTGAACTAGTTTTAATTTTACCAGTTGATTTTGGCGACGAATCAAAACCAGCCATAAACTGATGCTACTAATAATCATTTCCATTTTCAGATTTCATTCTTCTGTGCAGTATCGTTGTTTAAAAAGCTTGCAGTGAATAAATGTGTAGGAAAAATGTGATTACTAGTGCATCTATAAAAGTTAGATGAGTAAAAAGTTGAACATCGTCCATCAGTTATTTAAGAAAGACTTGCTACATGTAAAGTGAAATATTCTTAATTTAGATTAATGCATGAATAATCCAGTGATATAATTAGAAACTTCATTAAATTAAATCAGCCACAGGAGACGTTTCTCTTTAATACTACAGTACATTTTCCTGATTATACTTACAAGCTTGTATTTTCACCAACATTTCCAATACAGAACTTTTACAGTGTAGTATTTTAATTAATCATCTGAACCTGAAACAATTTCTGGCTGTATTTTTTTGCTTCTGCACCTCTGTGGAAACAGAACAAACATGGCACATTATTATGAATTCCTTTGAATATTTCTTTTACAAAAATTTACCAAACCTGTAAACGCTGCGTGCAGTCCCTGAATTTTTGTCATGTGACGGTTCGTTGCTGCTAAATTAGCCGTGGCTTCTAAATAACACAGAGGAGAGGAGTTTTTTTTTATTTTTTTTTTTAGCTTTTTACAGAATATGGTTAAGGCAAAGGATTTATTTTTAGAAATATTTGAAATGAGACATGCAGATTAAAGTACTGGGCAACATGTCTGTGAAGATCCTCACTCATCCAAGTCATGGTTATCCTCGTAGTTTCAGTCATAGCATCTGAGGTGAGCATGAGGAGAGGGGAAAACACGCAAGCGTTCTTTTTAAATGAACAATAATGCAGACAGATGGCAGTAGATAGGAGTCTGAAATGAATGATTCCTTTAGATTCGGACTTCTGGAGCCAGTTCTCGATGCCTAACCCACTACAGGAACAATGTTGCTCAGTCCCTGGTTTCAGCAATAAGGCCAGTAAGCAACATGTTAAACACAACCAACAGGAATCATTTTAAAGTGTAAAAATTCTCATGAAATTAGTCTGTAAAAAGAAAAAAGCAGGTGTTTATTATTTCCAGGAGTCTTCACTGTAATCCTCTTTAATGATGTAATACAGAGAGAGTGTGACGGTGTGTTTTCAAGCATTGCATCACACTTCAGACAGTTTGCTGCACAATCAGGCTCAGATAAGAGGGTTCAGACCAAACTGCTGCTGTCAGAGTCTCAGTCGACCGTGAGCTTCAAAGAGACACGACTCGGTACAACACAGAGCTAAAACACCTTCACTGTGCTCGGCTGAATCTGGATTCCTGCACTCGCCAGGTTCTGCTTTGTTTTCTGGCTTCACATTCAGCCAACTCCTGCCGCAGCACTCCAGTTATCCCTGATTGGCAATTAGGGACTCGTCGCTTCCAGCAGGCCAACGGAGAAGATGACAGACGTGATCTGGTGATTAGGTTACAGATGCATGCCGGCCTGTTGTGTATCTAACCTCATCACTGCCATATTAGCCTCTGCAGCCACAGGTGAAGCTAATGATGGAGAAGACTCTCCCCACCGGGAGCCTGATTAGTCGAGGGCCTGGGCGGCGATGTTACTTATCGAGGACATGATGAATAAAACATCAACTGTCAAACCGATGGTAATGAGAGATGGGAATGGAGTTTTGCAAAAAACACACAGTAGACGGGGATTGAAAGGGCAAATGTGGAGAAAACAAGCGAGGGATGAACGCTCTGACAACAAATACATGTTTGCTGAGTAAATATGCTTTAAAATCAGTGGAATGCAGCAAACAGGAGGCTTGTAAGCTGAAATTTTGATGGCGGTTTCTATGCTTTGGTGATGTGACTATGTAAAACGTGAGACAACTGAGATTTATTAAATGACAGATTTGTTGCTGAATATTTGTGGCTGTGATCCAGAGATCCGGAGCTGAGGCCCAATTAAGGGTTTAAAGATAAATCTATGCAAGACGATGAACATGACGGTAAAGCAGAAAATTATACTTATTATTAATCACTATTCATTAATTCCATTTACTGAGCAGGTGTTCCTGTTTCACCTCTCATCCAAGACGAGAGGTGAAATGTCTTCGATACACTCAAGCAAGTCCAGATGCTACAGTTGAAACTACGAGGATAACCATGACCTGGATGACTGAGAACCTTCACAGACATGTTAGCAGGTTTTTTAAATAAAATATCAAAAGAAAAGCCTTACGGTGTCACAGTCGAAGTGGGTGATAAGGATTAAATAGTCATTTTATTTATTGAGCTACAGTACAGTGCTTAGAAAATCTATTGTGAAATTGTTAATGGTTAAAATAATGAACATGTATGGCTAATCCAGCAAATTAAACACATCAAAGTCTTTTTGATCCACTAATATAAAATATAACTCTCTCATAAATCCATCCTGGTTATTGATTTGCAGCAGTGACCACAGATAATAAAGCTACCATGCTGTAAATAATAGAAACGTGTCTACCAGTCAACACAATTTGATTTTCTCACGGTATATTCCCAACCACTACACTGACATATGTTCTTCCACTGCAGCATGAAATTACATCTACAATCTTCTGCATACAGTGAAAAACATAAGCTCATTTTAGCTGCTCTTTGCTGGAGAGATTGGGATGTGAATTTAAGCAACAAGCTGTGCTTCACTGTCAGGACTGCTCTTGACCGTCATAAATGTCATCAACACCTTTACATGTCATCACACTCCCTCCTCCGTGCTTCACTGTCATGACTATGCATCCACTGTGGTAGTCCTGGTCAGGTTCCCACCAAACATGCTGGACTCCATCTGAGCCCAACTCGTTGATCTTCATCTGACCAAAGAATGTTCTCCCAACATCCATCAGGCTTCTTTTGATTTCTTTCTGTCCCCAGAGTTAAAACTAAACATGGAGAAGCAGCTTTCAGTTTTAATGCTCCATATATCTGGAACAAACTCCCAGAGAATTGTAGATCTGCTCCAACTCTCAGCTCTTTTAAATCAAGGCTAAAGACTATTCTTTTTACAACTGCCTTTATTAAATCAAATTTATCTTACACTGCACTGTGATTTTTATTCTATTACTATTTTAATAATTTTGTTTTTAATTTCTGTTTTAATGATTCTATTATTACTATTTTAATAATTGTCTTTTATTTCTATTTTATTGATTGCTTTTACTGCCTGTGTTGTGCTGTATATGTTGTCTTCTTTCTTCTGTTTCTGTATAAGCACTTTGAATTGCCTTGTGTCTGAAAATGTGCTATACAAATAAACTTGCCTTGCCTTTTAATGATATTTAACAAAGTTTACTCTTCCAGTTTTGTTCCAAACAGACAAGCAAGGCTGTTTTTCTTGGGTGTCATTCATGGAGGTTCTTCATAGTAATACACTGGATCATTTTAGGAGGACGACCACTGTAGCCAAGGTGAGTGGTACTATGGCTCCTTCTATACCTCCTGATTAATGCTGACCGTGTGGTTCACTGATTTTTAGTTGCTCACTGATCACAGCTAGTTTGTGTATCCATGGCGTCATTTTAGAAGGACTGCAGCTCTGGTTAGTGGTACTGTGGCTTGTTCTGAACCTCCTGATTACTGCTCCAACTGTGTTTCTATTGATTTTCAGTTGGTCACTGATCTTCCTCTGTCCTCTCACATATTTATAAAGTCTCACAATGAGATTTTTCAGCTCCTCTATTCGATTGTTTTCCACGTGGAGCCATGATGAAGACATGCAGACAGAAACAACCCATTGGTTTACATCTCATTGTATAACCATGCAGTTAGACTTGGAAATCACAGGTGTAATGCATTGAGTTTTCACTTTGGGCCCTTTATTTTCAACAAAGTCTCCCTAAAAATGTTTATTTTAATGTTCATGAAAGGAAACAGTTGTCAGCTTAAAAACAATGCAGCTGAGAGGTGATGTAATTCTTAATCATTCGACCTCTAGGTGATGTTGCACAGGGGTGTACTCACCTCTGCTGTAAACTGTACATTTCACCTCTAGCAACAATAGAAACTGTATTCAGTGGCCATGTTGGAGTAGAGCAGCAGTTATTCATGCAGAAACATCCGCTGTGGGCAGTGTCATTTATCACCGGATGTGTTGGTGGGCAGAATGGAAGAGGCTGACAAATGGAGGTGGGAGGAAACGACACAATGAAGATTAGAGATACGAAGAAGGAAAGAAGCCACTGGGTGTCCTTGACCATGAAGAAATACACCGGTCTGTGCTCTGTATTCATGGGAAACGTGAGCTATGGGCTGCTGCTGCTGCTGCATTCAACCCTCCATGAAAGGTTCAGTCTCTCAGGCTTTGCCAGTTGAATCATTTGACCTCATTTGGTTCCCATGTCAGCTCACACAAACTGACACGGCAAATATAATATAAAGCCCGTTTGGTTTTTCCACGGTGCCATATGGAGCTAGACAATATAGCATATATAGGACATCCCCCAGGACGGAGCTGCACAACTCTCTGGGCAAAGAGCCTAGAGTGCAATGTTTCAACCACTTCACTGAGGCTCGGTGTTATCGAGTAAAGCTGCCATGGACTCGCCTTTTATCTCTCTAACAACTACAGCGGTTCATCCCCCGACTATCGCACCATCCATCCACTCCTTTACAGTACATACCCACATGCATCACTGCACACAACCTACGAGCACACACTTATTATAAGCACACACACACATACAGACTGACGCTCAGCTAATACATTTAAGCAGGAAGGTGAGGGAAGCGTCACCGCCAATAACCACAGCCATCGCTTTTATTTATTTCCCATTCATCCACAGTCGAGATGTACACGATGCACTTGAGTAATCACATATATAAGGCCTGAATAGAAGCACTGCCAGGTGGCAAAACTGAAAATGAAACAGCATTAGAAAGAGTGATGGAGGCAGTTTAAATAGACCGAAACAAACCGAAGTATTAAACAGTGACAGCAGCTTTGATGGCCAAGAAAACTAAATCTGCACCACGTACTATAACTACAGAGTATAGGCCACATCTGTTTCCATTGGACATCATTTTAGTACAGAAAAACAACTTTATTATTAAAAGAACAAACATAAATGACCCTAAACACCTGAGAGGAAAAGCAATAAAATAGACGATATTAAACCTGCAATTATAGACTTTTTCTGCCATCTGTCTGCCTGCTGGTGCTGAGCAGCAGCAACGTGCCTCAAACATTATGTTCCTATGCAACTATATTCCAGTTTTTACATATTTTCTACCAGATTACATTTGATTGACATCTACTAATACATTTCTAATCAACATATCTTTGCCTAACACAGTCTTTGTCAAATTAAGTGAACTTTTCCTCACTGTCCGCTAGATGTTTGTTCTGTATCTGTGCTAAAAAAAAGTCCAACGTTTGTATCTATAGACTGTATAAAATGAAGGACGCGGCCAACGTGACGTCATCCGTGGGTTAGTGGACATTTTGAAGCCTCGAGTTTGGGATCTGGCCGTCACAATCACCTTGCTTTATCCTCTGTTTTACTACACTACTACAAAATGAACATCATGTTGTATTAAAGGAGACTTAAAACTAGAGATTGAGACCATGAACTCATCAAGAGAATGTTTACTGAGTGAACAAATCAAGTGAGAATTCGGGTTATTTTCTCATAGACTTCTATACAATCTGACTTCTTTTTCCAACCAGAGGAGTCGCCCCCTGCTGGCAGTTAGAAAGAATGCAGGTTTGAGGCACTTTAGTGTGGCTTAATTAAAGCAAAACACTATTCTAGCTTGTCAGAGAAAAAAAATAGGAGAAAAGGGTAAATCTGGCACATGCTATCGAAATATGCTAACAAGCTAAATATCAACAACTGCACCTTTAAGGTTCCTGACTACAGTCAAGCTGTTTTCATTTGTCAATGCTCCTATAAAAATATAAATAATAGGTTCAACAGTTAACTGTAATGTCCCTGTGCAGTCGGTGTTAAATAATTCCAACTCATCACAATGTGGATCTTTTATTTGTAGGTTATTAAAGCACTTTATTCACAGAAGTAGACCTGGGAACATGGATACTTCAGTAAAAATTAATTTAGTAGAATAGAACACGTCAGTAATCCATGGTTCAAGTTGTAAACAAACACTTCTGCAGGATGTGTGTCCTCTGCAAGCACACGATACCACTGTATTACATGTTAACGTTTTATATAAACTGTACAATCTGTTTGATCGTTGCATGTTTCTCGCTCCACTGGATCGCAGCAATTCATTTAGTAAGTTATTGTGACCGATAGAAACGAAGGCCGGAACCATAAAAATAAGAACCAATTTATAACGAAACTGAATTATCCTCCATTGTGCTCCTGAACAGTCACACAGCAACAACACTGAATGATTGGCCTGTCAGAAGCAGACAGTGGGCGGGTAACAGGCAGCGAAGCAGCAGCCTGCAGAGATGAGTCCAGCGTGGAGCAGAGATGAAAAGCGATGCCGAGATTGAAATTGAAATAGGTGGGAGAATGGGACTGTGGAAGGCGGCCGCAAATGAAAGACACGGATACGGAACAGAGGTGAGAATGGAGGTTGAGACGAGGCCACGAGAGTCGATCAGATTCCCAGAGCGGACGGAGGATGATTAGCAGGTGTCGGCGCCCTGATGACACGTCTTCTGAATGAGCCAATTAAACGGTCCGTCACAGCGAAGGGAGGAAGTCGTCCGTGGAATCACTCTGCTCCATTTAAAGGCTGCAGCTCTACCGAGGTGTCTAGTGATCATTTAAATCCTGTTTGAATTTTCAGAGTGAATTTGCTCCCTGTCATAGTCAAAGCTTTCATCTTCCCTTATTATTTTTATTATCAGAGTCGTGCTGCAAACAGGAAGGTAATACTATCAGCTCCTCATTCATAGTTGCTGCTGACTGTTCCTGTCTCGCATCAGCTGTAGCTAATTAATGCTAATTCTGCAACAGCTGCAAGGAAACTTCAGTCTGTTGGTTGATGTGTTCTTTGTAAACCGCCGAGTGTCGTCTGCCAAAGACTGTTGGACTGAAAGGAACCAGCTGGTCAGACTAGAGATCTTTCAGTCTGAGAGAATTATTGCTTCATTTAATGTTCAGATTTTGCAATTTTTCCCTCAAACCTATGTCCTTCGACTGCAGATCTGCTCGGCTCAACCGTTCTGTATTCTCTGCTTCAGTTTGAGTGTATCTCTTCACCCTTGAAACCGGAGTTGCAGCTCTCCTTTATGCAGATGACGCTGTTCTGTTCACTTCATCAGGTCTGGACCTTCAGCAACACTGGAGCAGTTTGCAGTTGAGATGAAGGTTAGCATCTCCAAGGCTAAAAGGTTTTCTGCTGGAAACTGGTGACCAAAATGTACCTTTGATCAACCTTTAAGGTCAGTGTTGAGTAAGTATAGTTTTACGATACGATTCAATATTGAATCTGCCAAAATGGAGCTTTGGCTGACTGTTTAGATGAAGGTTGAATCAATATTCATTCACAGTCAGTTGCACTTGAAAATCCAATGTTTTACAACATCAGCTCAGTTTCAGTTTTCCTGTCTTGGTTGCTCCTCTCTAAGGTGGAGGTGAGTCGATGCCCCAAGTGAAGGAGTTTAAGTATCTTTGAATCTTGTTCACAAGCGACAGCAAGATGGATTGTTGCAGCATCAGCAGTAATCTGGGCTTTTTATCAGACTGTTGTGGTGAAGAGGGAGCTGAGCTGGAAAATAAAACTCTTGATTTACCAGCCGACCTGTTCATGAGCTCTGGGTAGTGACCCACAGAGTCAGAGTGTGTGAGGGTGGCTGGGTTCAGTCTAATGGTACTTTCAGAGCATTCTGGTAGCTTCATGGTGTTCCTGCTACGTTTTCTGCTCCTTGTTTGCATAAAGTTCAGGTCTTGGCTTCTTTATGAGAATGAGGAGCCTCCAGCTGCTGCTTGACACGTCTGGAAACTCCTGATAGAGTTTTAAACAAACCGTCGTTGGTCTTTCTGTGTGTCGTCTAAGCTTTAGTTACATACAAATGATTCAATTCCAACCTAATGTTTTTCCTGTACTGCTTAATTATGAAATTTTGTGATATTTTGCTTCTCAGACATGTTTTCTATCAGACTAGTGGAAAATAAATATTCAAAATACACATTTAGGAGTTTATCTATGTCACTGTAAAACATCATAAAGGAATTTAGTCAAATCAACTCATCGTTTTTTATTTAAACACCTGAGTTCTGCTCATTTCTAGTTGAGTTTCTTTTCTAAAAATTTGAAACCATTTACAACTGAAAAGAACGAGTTCTAATAAACTGAGCCATTTTAATTTAAGACGAACAGCTGAGAGGTTGCTTAAGTTGAGTTTATAGGAAATAAAATTAGTATTCAAGCAGACTAGAAAGATAGAACTCTCAGAAGATTATTGTGTTTTTTTTTATAGTTTGAGGAAACCTGCTGTGCGTCTTTGTTAAATCTAGTTGGGTTTTTTCATATTAAAACTATTCTCACCATGTCTGTGTAGATTCTCAGGTCATAATGATCCTCAGAAGTGAAACATCTTCAAAACCAAAGTGTTCTGTTTGAATTTTAACCCTGACAAAGGTTGTCTGTGAAGGTTCTCAGTCATCCAGGTCATGGTTATCCTTGTAGTTTCCATCATCTGGACTTGCTTGAGTTTGTCGAAGACGTTTCACCTCTCGTCCAAGATGACAAGTGAGACGTCTTCGACACACTCAAGCAAGTCCAGATGCTACGATTGAAACTACGAGGATAACCTGACAAAGGTTTGAATTCAGTCCAACACCTTAGATTTTATCTCCCTGTTACCTGGAGCTGATGCTCTTTGTACCGACTCCCATTAAAAAAAGGCTTTAAGTGCTGACTCTGTAAGTTCTCTGTGTTTAAATAAGACCCTCTATAAAGGAAAGCAGGTCTTTCTGCAGCCGTTGTGTTGAGTGAATTTAACTAGTTTTATTCTTTTACAACTCATAACATGACTTTGAAATAATTATTTAAGTTTAGTGCAGTTAACTTAGGCAGCAGGGGGACTTGTGTTTCTAAGCTGAAGGAAATTAAATTCATTTACACTGTGGACATTTTTTAATTTAGCGCATATTCACTGAGAGAATGCCTGATTTGCATATTTAAACTAAACATTTCAAAAAATATTTTGCACTGCAAGTTTCATGGTGATATCTCTTAGTTTAGATTATATTAATTTTGCATTCCATATCTTTTTCCTCACACTCTGAGTCCGCACTTACTTTCCATTTGTCCTATCTATATTCTGAAGGTTTCCACGGAGGACTTTGTCCATGTTTCATTCACAGCCTGATTTATAGAACATCTTATTCCTAAAAATATGGAAACAGTTTATTTAGTTTTTCTTCTCGCTGTTGAATATTTTCTGATTTGTGGAGAGAAGAGAGATGTTCAGATCCCCCTATGAAAAACCTGGATAACAAAACAAGAAACAAGCTGCTGGTTTGATTCAATGTTTAGATTTTTGTTAAAATTAATGAAAAAAAGAACATTTTTATGTATATATATATTTATGTATAGAAAATCTACATATTTAACCAGAAAACCTGTTATACACAAAAATAAATAAAATAATGAATAATCATTGTCTTAATGTATGTAGTCAACAGGGGGAGTTTCATGGTGATATCTGTTAATTTAAATGTTTATTCATAGAAATCTGACTTCAGCTGCACCAAACTTTATAGTTTTATTCTCATATATATTCTAAAGGTTTTCACAGAAGGGTTTTGTTCATTTATCATCAACAGCCTGATTAATAGAACGTTTAATTCTTAAACTCACAGAGTAATTAGTTTTTCATGCTGTTGACAATATTTTCTGATTTATGGAGTAAAAAAACAGAAATATCCAAACTTCCAACTGTATAAAAATCAAAAATTATCCGGAGTTCAAATGTCTGTTCTAGAGGTTCCTGCATATTACAGCATTTTCAGATATATAAAAATGGATTTACATATTTACACAAGCTTGCAGAAAAATTTGCAATTTTTCTGCAAAAAATCATTGTCTTATTTTAAGTAATGGGGATATCTTTTAGTTTATATTTTGAATTAGTTTAAAAAGCAGTTTTCAGGGAAAAAGGTATGGAATAATTTTTAAAAT
>OMNN01001443.1:0-13565 GCA_900302755.1 Chromis chromis | reverse complement strand
CCCCCCTCTACAAACCCCAGCAAGCTGAGGGTGGAACTAAAATGCTGCCACACTGACCCCTGTGGATAGAGCAGGAGAACGGGGCAGATGGTGATCAGTGATGAAATGTACTACAAGAAGTACCCTGAGCATTTTGTCACATACAAACAACAAAGCCATAACTTCACACCCCCATTTTTTTTCTTTCATCTTCCTCTCATGCACAGGCATGCATATAGTCATCTTCCAGAGAAGACTGAGCCTTAAGCAGTCAGTTTTAACAGTCAATGTCCTGTAGTTGGGAAAAATAAACAGGGAAACATGGATTAGGAGTTAAATATGCTCCAGCTCCTTCTCTCCACTTCACATCAGTAGGAAGGCCATATTATCCCCTTTTTAATTTAATACCAAATGCATAATTAGATTTGCTGGCACAGTGTTTAATTTCATTCATTGTAACACACAGCATGAGTGCAGCCTCATTAATTGTGAGAAAAAGTGGAATTGGCTGTATAAATTCTGCACCAAAAAGAGTTGCGTTGTAAAAAGAAAAAAAAAAAGAAATTAGAATTAACATGAGTTTCCTTTGCACCTGATATGTCAAGTACACTCTTCACTGTAATATTCATGAAAGCATGTGACAGATTTGTGAATTTAGTCCTCCCGTTAGCGTTTGGTTTTTAAGCTGCTTAAATAGGATTTATTGGCCTGGGGGAACATGTCACAGCAAAATTCCCTAATTTGACGCATTGAAACAAAAGAAGACGAGGCTGGCTTTTGTTTGTAACTGACTGCCTTGGAGTGAAATCAAATCACACAGGCAAAATTATTAAATAATTAAGACATTTGAAGGACAAAACCAAATCCATTTGAAAGATAAAGGAGATTCTTTAGTTTGTTCAGATATAAAAAGGTGTATTATCGGTGGAAACAGCAACCTTGTTTTACATCTCCTTGTACCTGGACTTAACATATTTGTTAAGTTTTTCCTTTTTATGTGCACTTAAGTCTCTACTCCCTGACTGACCTGCTGCCTGAGTAACTGTCTTGGGGTTTGGGCCAGAACCCAAACAGGCACAGTTCCAGCCCTAGATCAAGTCATCCATCTGCATTAAACAAAGGATTAGGGACCCCATGTCCTGCTCCAAACTCTGCAGGCCAGAGCAGCAGCAGGTGACAGTCAGGGAGAGCCCTCAGTTCATTCAGCGCTTTCTACTCAGGTGCAACACTTATAATCCCAGTTACAGCTTCACAGCAAAATCGTTTGAACGTAAATGCCAGTCATTCATGGAATATTGAAGGAAACAGCCTTCCTCACAAGCTGTAATTTCCTTTTCTTATATACTGTATTTTCCTTTCTTTTTTTTTTTTGCTCCACAGCAGAGTCATGTCTTCCAAGCAAGCCACGTCTCCTTTTGCCTCTGTGGTTGATGGAGATGATGCCATGAGTCAGGAGCACTTGTCTTGGGAGAAAGAGGAGAGTGCTGAGGCCCACGGCACACCACAGCTGCCCCTGCACAGTCTGCTCCATGGAAAAGCCCCTGATGAACTGCAGCCACTCAGCAGTGTACCACCAGAGAGTGACTGGGACAGCCTGGTGTCAGCCCAGCAGCGCATGGTGAGACATGCATGCATAGAGCCAAAAAAATACCTAGTAGATGCTGGTTAACCACTAATACCAGACAGTTTAAAAGTCTGTAGCATTTCCACAAAGCGTCTTTGTGCAGCAAAAGGTAAAACTAGAACGCTACCGATTTAAGTTCCTACATTTAACTACATTTTTGCTGTATAATTTATTTGCAAAAACTAAAATTTTAACACCAGAAGATTCTTCAGATTTAAACCACTGTGACTTTCCCTTGGGCAGAATAGACTAAGATAACACCATGAGTTTAATTAATTTTACAGAATAGTAATAAAGAGAGAGTATAGTTGTCAGATACCTCTGAGAATTCAATGAATGCCTTCTAATGAGAGAAAACTTTCCCAAACTTGTGCAGTTTAAACTCTAAGCCTGTTTCATTCCAACTTTGCACATCTGTGGCAGAAATGGAATTGAAGAAATTAGTTTGATCTGTTTTGGGGCATAATAAAGGATGAAGTACTTTAAAAAAAAGTTTAAACAAGTAAAACAGAACATTTCCAAACCCAATCATGTGCGCTACTGTCTTACTGTACCCTCTTAGGTATTTAAGATCCAGGTTGACCATGCATCTATTGTTCCTAACTTGTACAAAGAATCTCAGCTGACATCCCCATAGTTTCCTAATGCTGTGAAACCTCAGGGATTCTTGGGTCTTCAGATATGCAACTCCGGCAAACACTAAACCTCGAGCTATTCAGTTAAACAGAGGATCTCTAACTCTTCTTTGATTAATGCAAATAGCACATACAATTACATCACAACAGCTGGAAAGGAATGCAGCCTCATCTGCTTCCTTTGGCTTGCACTGGAATCCTGTTGCTATTAAAGAAATCCTCGATACATGCGTGTTGTTTGTCTTGTTGTGTGTGAGCTACATCTGCAGCAAGACCCCAGATGCTGTAGATTCTAAGTGCAGAGCTGCTTTGATGTGAGCAGAGCGAAGAAGAACACAAGCACTTGTGGGCTATAGGCATAGGAGGCAGGTGGTTGTCTGTGACAGACGGGTCCGTGGTAAAGAGACCCAGAGGGCCTCTGAAGTAGCTCTGCAGTTGGCCACCGAGACCCTCAACACCTCAGCATTGCAGCACAACACACACGTGAACAGGCACACACACACTCAGACACATGAATAGCCTCTGGAGCAGCCTGCTACTCATAATGCTGGGGTGTGCATGCTAGGTAACTGACAGGGAAAACATTTCTGAAGTTCTCTTCAACTGTGGCACATTACGGATGTCAGCAGTAGGATTTTTGCTAATTTTAAGATGTGGAATGCAAAAAAAATACATAGTTTAGCTTAGAAATACGTACTAGAATATTTAATTAAAAGTGTAAGTAGTATAATATTGGTATCTCTGTAAAATTATGTTCATAAAGTGCCAGAAATAGCAACAAAATGTCAATGACAAAAAGTCAATCAAAATCATAATGATTAAAAAGAATGAGAAGGAGGAAAAAAATGTGAGAGAACCAATCCGTATATATGATTAAACTACAATATTAAATGCATTAAATTTCTGTTGCTGTTGACAACTTCCCTGTAACATGTTAAGAGAATGAACAAGAGGGAGGCATTGGGATGGATTGGTTTACTGAAGCACCGTCAACACGCTAATAGAAAGCATAGGTCAAAATGGCAGATCTTTTATTGAGGTAAACAAGGCTAGCAGCTATCAAAGTAGGAAAGATCATGAGGTTATACAGGTTGCGGTTTGATTTGAGTGCATCACATAATGAATGGGTGGATGACGGCAATTCTAAATGTCAAACATTCAATGTTTGAGCATTTCTATATTTTCGCCATCAGTAGCCTTGATCTTGTGTCAGAACAGTCATAACTGATAAGAGGTGTGATGTTTTTTCCCCCCAGATGTATTATGCTTAGAAGTTATTTAAAAGGAATAATGTTGCAGGTTAAAAATACAACTGGGAGGTAGGATGCAAAAAGAGAATAAAAAAGACAAAAATGAGCAAAACAGGAAACGTAAAATGGAGGATGGCAGCAAAGAGATAGAGAAAAGACAAGGGGAAGGCATAAGGTGGAAGGAATGAGAGTGTTGCCTGATTACCTGACTCCACCGCTGTGCCATGTGTCTGTGTGGGCTGTGCCCTGAACCCACGCCAACTGATTAACCCGGCACTGCCCCACTCCCCTCAAGCACTCTCCACTGTCTCTGCCACACTGCATAATCATCCAACACAGAGCTGGGAGGTGCAGAGCAGGCCGGTCGGTCGTGCCACCCTGGCGCTTGGTACCAGACCACCCTACACACCGCTGCAACTCTGCCTCGAGCTCAACATGCCACACAGGGATGAGAAATTGGCACTGTCAACATTCCTGCCCGGTTTACCGCATTCCTGACTTTTTATTTAGGATTGTCAGTGGCTCCAAACGTGGTTGTATCATTTAACCACGCTGTAATACACTCTGTTATCACACTGCTGTTTGATTAAAGCTCGCGTTTCTATGACAGGCATGCAGTATGTGTTGGATACAGACGTGTGTCATGTTTATTCTCCTCAGTCTGCGGGCCAAAGTTTAAACCAGAGATAACTGTTCCCCCGTTAAAGGCTGCAACTCCTGGCTGCTTAGCTACCTTCTGCTTTCTCAGACTTCACAAACTATAATTAACACCACCTTCTGTCAGACGCAACCCTCAGCCACGGTCTGTGTGCTGACTATACACTCCCATGTGCAGAGTATTCTCTTCCTCTCTCGCTCCCTCTCAAGCCCTCCCCCATTCTTCTCTCCCCCTTTTCCTTTATGTCTCTGTTTGTGCACAGGGAGCACTCAGCCAGTCAGCCAGAGACAGGACCCTTAGTTAAATACTAAACCATACACAGGTGGGACTGAAAAACAACAACAGCTTGAGACAGGACACAGATTTACGACGGCTCAAGGCACTCAGCTGAGAATAGGTCTCCACTAGAAAATGAACAAATTACACAGCAGTCACCCTAACACAAACGCACACTCAACAGCAATTTGAGAGATTACAGTTGGGAGGTTTCTCTGTGTAGTCTCTGCAGATGAAAAGTAAAGCCTGAGCACATTATGGATATGCCCTATGAAAGTGTACCTCATCATTTCATCTCAATTTTTCACTTGTCATATCTCATTTACCAGAGCAGCAAGCACTGTTGAAAATACAGAAGCTGCTGTATGAAAGCCAGAGAGGAGCCATTTGATATGGCCAAATCGGCCCTGAGCTGCAAAAACCTAGCAATCACTGCGTTCGAACGAAAAAAAAAAGAGAAAAAAAACTGTCAGAAAAGCTCAATGGAGCCCTGACAGAACACAGAAACACACTCATCATTTAATACAAATCCCATCCCTTGTTGCCTCCCCTCCCAACTTTTGTTTGTCTTACAGGAATCTGACAGCAATAAAGTATGTTCCCTGTACTCCTTCCGGAACAATTCTACTTCCCCACACAAGCCTGAGGAGGGGGCCCGGGAGCGAAGTGACCTGCTGAGCGGATCAGCGTTTGGAACTCCGGAGCGCCGCAAAGGAAGCCTGGCAGACGTAGTGGACACGCTGAAGCAGAAGAAGCTGGAGGAGATGACAAAGACAGAGCAAGACGGTATGACTCCTTCTGTGTGTGTGTTTGGAGTATGGGCGTAGTAATACCTTCTTCCTGATCTTCCCAAATTTTCCCTCCTTCTTTTTCTATTACAATTTTCTTGCTTCCTGACTGTCTGCCTCTCTTCTCTTGTATCTCTCCGTCTCATACACTCATGCGGGCACACACAAGCTGGGAATACTGACGTTACAGTGTTTCCAGTTTGTTCTGAACCTCTTCCAATGTGACAAAGACTGTGTGGCACTGCACCTCAGCATAAGTGTGGTCTTCTTCCATGCCAAGGAAAACTCTTTGACTATAAAACTCATAGTGCTGACCTGATGCCAGGAACATTACCTCTTTTTATTTTGCTACACACAGAACACTTTTTACTCTGCGCAGCTATTCATCAAAGTTATGCCACAAACAACCCCTAAGCCCTTCTCGATGATTTTTACCTGTTTCTAATTATTTATTATTAAATTATTCAACATACCATGAAGATTTCATATTTTTTTACTGTCCTACAATTAGAAGAAAAAGAAATCCTTTTCTGTGATAACAATGTTAGGTCTCTGTCATATCTGCACCCGTTTCACCCTGCTTGGCTCTCCCTCCTACAGCCTGCAGTCTATCAAGAGTATGGCGGAAAAACAAATATTTGAAAGAGCTGCTGAAACACATCCCCCTTCTTAATTAGGGCTGTAGTAATATAACTACATCCAATCAAATGTTAAACCCCCTTGGGAATGCATGTGTCTCATTTAGTGTCTGGGGAGCTCTTAGCTTAAGCACTTCATCAGACGAATAAATTAGACCTCTGTTAGCCTAAAAATAATTTACCACTTATTTTTTAAGTGTTCGTTTGGCGATCTCCGTATCGGAGCATCACAGACCCCTCACCAGATAATCATTTCGCCCCATCCTGATATGGGACTTATTATTTGTGATGTCATTTTGATAATGTAAGACAACAACATGTTTGGATCATTGAAATGGATCAAAATGACCAAAAACGGTTGAGATGTGAAGAAACATTAAACAAAGAAGACCTGGAAAAGTTAGTTACTTACACTGTAATTAAGAGTTTTTGTCTTAGTTAATGACCACTTATTTAGTAAGACACATAATCTTAAAAATCTTAAAGCAGAAGTCGCTGACAGTTCACACTTACACTCTCAATTAATAAGACTTATTAATATTGCAGTACAGTAGATATATTTTTCTATGTGAAGAGTTTTCATATTTTCCCAAGATCCATGGGTGTTTTTCGCAAATGCTCTATCATTCACATGAGCAGACATGAATATTAGCAATAGGCTATGCTAATGTTACTTTTTTTTTGACAATGGGCTTAGATCTGGATGCAAGAACAGCTGCCCACAACACCTTACAGGACAATTTCTCACCTGTAAAAGCAAAAAAAAGGCATTCTTCTATTAAAAAGTGGTTCTACTACTACTTCTTTGTTTTATCTTCAGGTAAAATTTATTTCATATGTGTCTTCTTTCTTATGGAGTTGATTTTCAGGGCAAGATTGTCAGTGCTCTCGGCAGTGACAGCGGGCATTATGGTAATGAGCCCCAGCTGGTGAAAGCTGGTTGTTGCAGTAATTTAAATGGTCAAGTGCAGCTTGTAATCCAGGGCCGTATGTTAGCGCAGGGAGGAGAGGGTGCTTTAGAGTGCCATACAGCTGTTTTAATCTCCTGTTAATAATAGTGACTTGGTCTGCCTCATGCGCTGTGTATCATCACCACCAAAATAAACTCCCTTGTTGGAGGAAATTAGTTTCTGAGCGGGGGACACAGCAGAAGACAAGAGGCTCACAAAGTTCAGCATGCTGTCCCCAAGCTGCAAGAAGTGAGAGATACTCTGTTCTGGAGAGCACTCGAGGAAGCTTCAGTGGTGATGATCAGTGATTACTGTAAAATGGAGGGAGAGGGACTCTTAGAAGCTGCCTGAGGAAAACCTCACAGAAACCTCAGAGAAATCATAATCTGATGTCTTTGTCTATAGAGAGAGAGACATGGTTGGAAATGAAAAGGGCAGGATTAACCTATTAAAGAACATACAAAAATGTTGGAGAAGCCATTTGTTGTCTTAATGATGCTGCTAATGTGCCACAAGCAATAGACGAGCTAAATATATCGCTTATCTGCACATGACAACTGTTGTGTCTAATTCTGCTTCTTTGGTGCCTGCCTGGTCGGGATCACTGACGTCCTCAGAGACTCAACCATCTGCTCCCATTCTTCTGTGGGCTTCCTCGTCTGGTCAGCATAGTTCATTGTCCTGATGGATAAATGCACTGACCTCAAGTGTAAAGGGAAAACAAATGATGTGTGATACATGCTTTACACAGTACATTGCTCATATATGGAACATGAAATCCCACTTAGAGTGATGTTAACACTGGTGGAAGCTTTGGGCTGAAAAGTTTCCTGGATGGTATTCATATATTGTTTACAGTCTTTAGATGTGGTTCTTACTTCAGAATTTTTATTTAATTTTATGCTGTGAGAACCACAAATGGCATGTTACTGTGTTGTAGTGGTGGCAGTATTCTCAAAGCCTCACCTTTACATATAGTATCTGAACGGCTAAGGATAAGTTATAATTTTATGTTTTAATGATCTTGGTAAACTGACCATTAAGTAAGAATATGCAGGTAAAAGAAATGCCGAAATTAATAGATGGCAGCATAAAGTTTTCCGTTCAAAAAAATTATTTCTTTATTTACCACGATGCCTTATAAACATTGAAACAATAGAGACAGTGCTCCGTACTGAAGGTATCATTCTTCCATCCCTCCATCTCTATATATTTATACCCTTTCACCCTCTCTATCCTTCTACCCTTACTCTCCATTTCTGGTCCTTAAAGTGCTTTAAGTGCTTGTGACTGTGCTAATGAATGAAAATGTCCTCCCAGCAGTGAGCACTGCATTTAGCTGAATAGTCACCTTTGCTGTAAAAGCTCTATTAGGCCCAGTTGCCAGCAGGGCTAACGATTGTGCCCCATGTTTATTTACTAGGTATTGTAAATGCATTATTTATGGATAAGTCTCCAGACAGCACTTGTCAAGAGTTAAAAATGTCAGTATAAAGTATTAGGGTAAAAAGAAAAATAGCCACCATTATAAAAACCCAAGGTGACCTTGATTTGATTCACGTGCAATTAGAACAGTTTTATATAATGCACTAAAGTATGAATCAATACTGCGCAAGTCAACACAGAAATACTTGTGTGTTGAGCCTTTATGATCGTCCCCAAGACAAGGACGGGTAATTGGGTTTCAGCCTCCCGTCTTAGCTTTTAGGGATTTTCTTGGGCTCAGTATCTAGTTGTTGAGTCCTTGCCAGAACAACCAGCACTGAATTGGATGCAGTTATGTGTCTTTTGCCATCTTTGTGTAGTTCAGTGAGAGAGGCAATCTCATTCCTTCGTTTTGGTCTAATGAGTAAGGTAATTGTCTAAATGAGGGGTGAATAGATCTAAAAAATGGAACACAACATAATTGGAAGTTCTGAATGAATATTTTTAGGAAAATGTTAAACTAGTATCAGGAAAATGCATATGTTAAAAAAAATATTCCCATTGGTGTTATAGGTTTTTATTTTAAAGTCTTTTTTGCTATTGCTGACTACAATAGCTATGGTTTCCAGAATCACAGTATAGCCTGCTGGTTCAGTTCTTGGGGTGTTGTTGAGAAAAGCACTGTGAATAGGTGTGATCTCCTGACATTAGACAGTGGAGACTTTTCACATATAATCTATGTAATCTGTAAATATAAATAACCTAAACATTTGTCAGCTTTTATTCTAGAAAAACTGCTGAGCAGACACAGAAATGGTCAAATATGTTAAAAGTAATGTACACTGTTCCTTAAGACTACAGCCTTTTTAGACCAGTCATAGTGAATACAATGTGTGGTCGAGCAAACTACTCAACACCTGGAGCCCTTTGACAGAGTCATGGCTAATTAGCTCAGCAAAAGGGAGTCATACCACCAGCCAAACTGCAACTGCCTTATAATCTCAGGTCGAAGGACATTTAATGGCTACTGAGAAAAGAGTATTACAGCAGCAGGTAACCCAACCATTGCTTATGACATAAAGCAGCACAGCAGGTTGTGCCACCAGACTAATTGTGTTCACACATAGGGTTATACATTTGAACTGTATGTGGTTGCGCGTTACCACTAAGACCCGTCTTCCTCTCCCTCTGCCTTTATCACCTCTACTCTATTTGTAAGTGTAATCCCCTCGGCGACATTGTGTATTATCACTGTATAATGACTGTGCACTAGGTTGAATGTGGGGGAGTGATCAGCATTGTGCGAGTAGCCCCAGGTCATTATCCTCTATTACAGCACGCCATGTAATGAGATTCAGGGATGGGTGAAAGCTCTGGAAGAGAATAGCATCAGCTCGAAGCCTGTGGTCTGATTAGCGCTGATGAACTCTTGACTCTGTTGTAACACTGTCCCCTGTCAGTGTCACAGCCCCTTCTGACTCTACATGGAGGCTGCATGGAAATTGGCTGCAGGTGCTTGATAGCGTCAACAGATTTATATTTAGAAACCTATTCAGTTTAAATGTAGCATTAAAAAGATTCGAAAGGTTTATTACATATAATCTGTATGATACTTTATATTACCAAAAAAATACACCTTCCCTCCTCAGAAAAAAACAGATTGATGCACTTTCTCCCCTCCTCTTTCGGTTCCCGCCCTTCTCCCCTCTCGTCTCATCCCAGCTGCCATGTCATCTGGTTCTGCTTTATCCCACCTAATTAATAGGAATCTTTGTTATAATGATCTGAGCATGAGCCTCTGACTCTATGCATATGCAATGAGGGATGGAAATCCAGTTGCCTTGGTTGCAGATTTTGAGGCATTCTTCACACATAGCTCTGCGCTCTCTCTGACTGACTGTAGCATAATAGCGGATGGTGTAAGGCCACGACCCACCTGGCAGGACACATACACAGGCCAAACATCAATCAAGCACCAGCATCTCCCCTGTATACAATGCCCCCACCTCTTTAATAATCATCATAATTCCAGCAAGCTCCTTATCTTGACACAAGTAATTTATTTGATCACATTGCCAATATGGTTGTGTGTGCGTGTACATGCTTGGATATACTGCATGTGTCAGCGGGGGCCCTCCTATGTGTGTGTGTGTGTGTGTGTGTGTGTGCGTGCGTGTGCGCGCGCATGTATGTGTGTTCGCTCCTGGCCTGTGGCGTGGTGCACCAGCTCAGCGGAGCAGTGCTCTGGTCTGTCACTTTTGTTTGAATAGGTAATGTAGATCTGTTCAGGCTGAGGAGACATGAGCTGGAATCGCTTGTTAGGACACATGATCAAAAGTGGCTCTCTGCTCTCTGCCAATCAACCCTCTTGTCACCCTGTGAAGCAGACGTTAAATAGATTTTTCGGCTGTATGCCGCGGGCAGCCTGCCAGCCTGACATGTGAACTTTCACAAAAAAGATGCTTGGCCCCTACACTCCTCCCTATTCTTGCTTTCCCATCCTCTTCCCTTTGCTTTTTCTCTTATCCCATCTTTCGCCCCTATATTCTTCCTTCCTTTTTTCTTTTTTTCAAATGTTTTTCCTATCAATCTCTCACCCTTATTTGGTCCAAATCAAAAATTTTTCCTCCTCCTATGAATTTTGTCTCCCAGCCTTTTCTTATTCTCCAGTGACAAAGTTGCCCCTCTGCCAGGCTGAGATCAGAGCCCACTGCTAAATGGAGTGGCTGCATGGGGGAAATAGGCAGCTTAGAGTTGCCTGGTCCACTGCTGAATTATGTATTTACTATCTGTTCCAAAACACAGCCCTCACATAACACAGGCGCGTCCCCATAGGGCAACGGAGGCCAACGCAGGTCTCACTTTACACAAGCTAAGATATAGATTTTGTTGCCCCTTTCAAAACGGGAACCCTTTCTGCTGTCTTGGTCATTCAGATGACAAAACAAGCAGCTGCTTCTTCAATGTGCCATTCTTTGCATTCAAGATCACCTTCCCTAGTTCTCATATTCCGATTAGTCAACAGTAGCAACTGCTGTGGAGCATTCCAGGGGCCATCTTCCCGGGTTTCAGCTGTTGAGCGTGTCCCCCTGCACCCATGCAGCACAAAACTCCCATTGTGATCCTGGCTTACTGACTGCACAGGAACCCCTTGATAGGAGGAAACGAGTGTCTCTGAGAGACAAATCGCAGCCAGGATTGCACAGAGGCTTGTTTGTCTTTACATGCTCGCACACCCACACGCTGGTTATAGGTATGCCTCGTCAACTGCATTTATAACGAACAGCGCAAAACCGCAGGGTGAGTGACATCACTGCTTATTCGCTAGAAATTTGAAACATTCTGGGAAAGTATTGCTTTTTGTCTTTAGCAAAAAACAATAAATTTACCGCCGTGTTATATGTGAGTGACTAGGTGATTAAATCAGCAGCAGTTTGTGATGGCCTGACTGTTTTATGTGACACCGCAGTTTTGGAGGGACACAGAGATGGCGAAATGCTGACACACAAGAAGGCAGAAGCCATTAATGTTACTATATTTGTCATTGGGCCACGAAGGCCAGAAATGGGAGATAACAACCTGGTTTTGCAGTTAAAACGAACATAAAGAGGATCATTTGCAAACTTCACGTAGTCGGGAGCGTGGAGGAGGAGGAGGGGCTGAGGCATTCAGAAATGGGAAGAACAGGGGCTCTTCCACAATGGGATGTGGGACAGAGTGAGGGCACATGTGTCCTGCTGCATGTATGTGTGTGTGTGTGTGTGTGAATGCCTGCAGTAGGGTTACACTGGGAGACTTGTGAGCCAGCTAAGTATCACTGTCCTAGCTGTGGCATTCAGCTCTCAAGCATTCTCCACACATAACTTGACAAAAGAACCGGTGTCATCTGACCAAGGATCAAAATAGTGCGAGTGTAACTCACACCCTGGGCACAGACAGCCTCTGCGGCCCGCTAATGATTTCATAGCACATTTCAGGCTTGTTCTGTAAGTCAGAGGTACGTCAGCAATCCAGCTAAGAGATCCGCCTTGACACAACCAAACATGACAACTAGCGTAGATGCAGCCTATTAACATATTTGCATTGTTTTTTCCCAAACAGCGAGCATGAATTTCTTACACCAAACTTTGATGTGCTGCCTTCTGAACAAAGAGACTATTTAATCAGTAATGATGAAACATATGTTTCCTCCTACTCACTGCTTTTTTTTCTCTTTCTCCTTGTTCAATAACATTACATGCACAAGGAGATGTGATGAAAATGTCAGAAGAGATGAATAGAAATGTGTTTTATTGCATTGCAAAGCCTGAGTGCCAATGATGATAATCATCTCTCTTTAGAAGTACCTCCAGTATAATTTTTAAGATTGCAAATGGAACAGTGGTTAATATGCAATTGATGATACTACATCATCAATTGCACATCTTGGAGTTCAATCGATGGGTTGGTGTTATTATTTAAAAATAGAATTAAAGATTTGTCAGAGCTGACTTTTTGTTCTTCTATTCAGTACACCATTGGAAAAAGTAATACATTAGATTCATACAGTCATTTTATTTTTTAACACTCTTTACTGCACAACTCATCTTCCTCCATCCTCCTTATTTGTAATTTTTTTCTGAGTGGGTGGCACTTTTCTCAACAAAGCCAATACTGTAAGCCTGTTGTTAGCTGCCCCGTTGTGAGCTGGACCAATGAGCTCAGTCTCTCATGAGAAGCAAATTTCTCCATCTTTGCCCAGCAGGTTGCAGTCCCTATGGCTCTGTATCCCACAGAAAGGGAATGGGCCGATTGAAAAGAAAAATACAGCTTCTATTGTTGCCGAACTTGAACAACAGCACATTGAGACACTTAGCTGTGGGCAAATGAATGGGGACTTTCTAGGAATTGGAATGCTTAACCTTTAAAAGCACTATGGTTACTTCATGATTTCTTTATCCAGCGGCAAGGCAAGAATCATAATAGCAAAGTGTACCAGAATTAGTTTTTTATAACACTTTAGTGTATTTCTTTTCTCAGTAGCTGTGTTGATCGAATTGGTAAAAAGTTAATTCTGATATGATGGCCACAGAAATGCCCACATAAAGAGTTTTTTGTTGGGTGCATAGATGCCCTATTTCCCCCCTCAAAGAGCAAATAACATAATCTAAAAATAGTGACCTTTGGTCTTACATTCCAGTAAGCAGTATGTGTAAATCTTGAACTCTGGATTCTCAGTAAACAAAGTTGGCTGTGAGATTCAATAAACAACTTTAATTACTACTTGGAAATTAAAAAAAAAAAAGAAAATTGCAGAAGTGGACATTAATAATACCCTCACTGTGAGTTTAGGATTAGTTTTT
>OMNN01001442.1:0-13032 GCA_900302755.1 Chromis chromis | reverse complement strand
GTAAAGCTATATAATTAACAATGGCTTAACTTATCATTTGACTCTGGTGTATTTTGAAAAATAAGTGTTATTGAAATGCTTCATGTCCTTATCAAATGAAAGAATATAACGACATAATTTTATAGCAATTCTATTAAATTATTATTCTAATATCATGAATTAGTACTGTTACTTCCATGTGGTTACAAACATAACAGATCTCCTTCTGATGGATGCTGGATGTTTCTCAGTCATTTTTCTCTATTTCTAGGGAGGAAAGGGCACAAAGAGGACCAGAACATTAGTTGGCAGTAACAGCACCGGAAACCTCATGTAAGATCAGAATTGAAGGTCAAGCGGTGCGTTCGGTATCCTAAACATCTGTGTTTCTGTTTCTGCAGGGGATCTTCAGCCGCTGCCAGCAGAACTCAAACCCGCTTAACAAGTCGCAAAACCACTGTGCAGACCAGAGCTAAACTCAGGTCTGTGGCTGCCCGTCTCTTTTTACAATTGATTTATTAAGCTTTCTTTGTATTTATCAGATTTGCTTATCTTATGAACCCTCAGATCTTCTGGAGTCCGAACAAAAACCCAGAGTGAGGCAGCGTTTAGTTATTATGGTCCGAACTGATGGCAGCAGAGAGCGATATTTTCAAAATTAAATTCCATATCTATGTTTTTAAATTGGCTTTTGATTGATTTGATTAATTTTGTTTATTTATTGCCAATAAATTTTTATTTATTGGTTTTCCTTATTTATTCACTTGTTTACATATTTTTGTGTCAATAACCCATCATTTATCACTTTATTTCATCATTTTTGACTTATATTTTATACTTTATATCACTTCCTGTCATTATTGTCTTTTCTTTCTTTTATAATTTTGACTGCCTCTGGTTTTTCCTCATTGCCTACATTTATTCATAATTATGTTTCCTCTGTGCCCCATTTCCTGTTTGCTGAGTCCTCAATTTATAAGATAATGCCTCTTTTTTCCTCTTTCATCTGTAAAGCACAGTGTTATATTGCAATTTTTACATGTGACAGTTGCACCTATCTAACTGAAATGCATGCAATGACGGTGAGTCCTGTGTTGTCTCAGGTCTGTAGTCTCTACGGGTGATCTGCACTGTTCGATGGCCGGAGCTGCTGCTCACATCACCGTAACCACAGCACAGGGGCAGGTATGTGATGCTTTTATTCTGGCGAGCTTGTGTCTAAAGGAAGCCATTCTACATTTAAAGCCAGGAGGGTTTGTTGTCAGCCCAAAAGTTGAGCATAAGGCTACTTGTTGGTTTCTAAGCGTTTAAAGTGTTTGATCCTTAAATGAGTGATGTATTTTACACGTCTGGTGGTTTTCTTCTTCGTAGACCGTCAGTTTTTCTGAAGAGACCAAGAATGAAATAAACTGGGAGCTGCTGGATGACGTGGCCTGGTGCCAGATTCAGAAGCTTATGGTAACAAAAAGCTAATTTTTTCCTTTTATTTATGGATCTGTTAGTGTTAGTGTCAATATCACAAGAAAGGCTCTTTAAAAGGTTGATAATCCTCCTTGCACATTTAATTTTGGATTTTCAGGGTCTGATGGATTATCTGTCTCAGCAAAGTCGCTCTCAGAGATGAGTAAAGATCCCTGAACAAAGTTTCTCCAGCTGGATTTCATACACATGTCCCTCTTTTGTACTGTTAAATTAACACATAGCTGCAGTGTTAAGAACTACAGTTGTGTCTTGTGTCATTTTAAATATATAATAAAGCTTATTTTACTTGGTGGATGTCGGCGGGACACAATTATTTGTGTGATAGTTTGCAAAATGTTTAACAATAGCAAGTGAATGTTAATATTTGTAAAGTTGTACTGACAAGTGAGACTTTTAGTTGATAAATAAGTAAAATGGTGTGGGTTTTTTATGTTCAGGAACGCTATTGTGTAAATGTTCAAAAAGCAGAGGAGCACAAGTCGTATATAACTGGATATAAGAGTTCTCTGGTCCCCAAATTTAAAGTTATTATTGGCATCCTCTTTTGTAAGAATCCCAGAATGATTTACACAATTTCTTCCCTTCATGTAGATGGAAAAAAAAGAGCCAGAAACTAGAATAAGACGTTCCAGGAGACTTTATGTAGAAATGACTCCGGCTTAAGTTTTGCCAGATTGGCTGGAAAATGTCTCGATTACAAAACAGTGCAAAAGATTGACAAATCTCACATTTTTGTAGGTGATGCAATTAGAACAAGAACAAAATAGAGTAAAAAAAAAAAAAGATTCTGTTTGACACATAACTATAGAGCATTCAGCATTATTAAAAAAGAAGAGTTAAATCTTTGCCTCTTGCTACACAATATAATAAAACTCAGAAAATAAAGTGGATCACTGCTCCTGAGGGGATTGTAGTGTCTCCATCTCCACCTCCATGGGCTCCTCTCTGTGTGGCCGAGGGGAAGCAGAGCTGGAGGGTGTAGCTCGGCCGGCAGCGGAGGTGGATGCTTGGGGGGACTGGGGCTCAACGCGGGGGTAGAAGGGACCCACCAGCCAGTTGAGCGGCGTGTTGTTGACCAGGTAATCCATGACGTTGTCCAGGGAATCTTTCATTTTGCGCAGCTGGGCTTTGCTGCCGGACAACACGCTGTCCGGAAGGTCTCCCAGCACTCGGGCTTTGCTGAAGCTGCTGTAGACCTGCGAGGCTGAGTGGGTGAGGGAGAGCGCCTCCTGCTGGATGTGGTTGGGGAGACCCTGCAGGCTGGAGACCAGGACCAGGCAGGTGGTCTGGAGCTGCTGGGTGAGGGAGTGTGCCAGGGCCAGGGTGCGAGACTCGATTACCTGAGAGGAAGGAATGAACGGAGTCAAACAAACCGAGATGTATTTTAAAAACTATACTCAAATAAAGCTGTCAACCTCTTTACCTCTGCATCAGGACCCTTCTCTGCCAAGGAATTCACCTTGTTGGCATTCTTTCTGCGATTTTCAATCTAGACCAAAAGAAATTGACATGTTAATTGTCTCATAAGCAGTTTGTGAAGTGTCTATACAGATTTTCCCTATTGTAAGGCCAGTAGGAGATGCTGCTGATGAGAAAGGACACCCACCCGCTCAAAAGTGGAGTTGAGCTCAGAAATGAACTCCACGCTGCGCTGCTTCCCCTCCTGTATTCTGGCCACAGCTCTGGTATAAGCTCTCTTTCGCAGCTTGGTGGAGAGGCATCCCAGGCGGACATAGTAGCTCGGCTGCTTCGCGTTGACGCCCTTCTCGGTTTTTGCCTCCAGCTCTGTCATGAGGCAGGAAAACATGAAATGCTCGATTAAATATGACGGACGGCATATGATGGCTACAAGACCAGCTCATGACTTTGTTAGTGATGCTTTCAGTCATGAAAAGCAAATTGATTTAAGGTTTGAGCGTTAATTTTAGAAGTCTGGTGATTCTCATCTTTGTATCTTAAGTTTTACTGTGGATGGGTTTGTTTCAATATCAGAACAAACGGTGATTAAACGTTTGAAACTGTAGAGCTGATGATCCTTCTTACACATTAGATTTTGTATTTTCTGGGCAAGGAAACATTAAATGTCCCATTAAATATGACGTCCAACGACATATAAATGCTACAGTCCCACTCTGTGATGCTTTCAGTCATGAAAAAACAGATTTAAGGTTTAAACTTTATTTTCTTAAAACAAAAGCATGGAAATTTCCACGTTTGCAAGAATCTGCCTGAAAAATATAGTTATCAACTAGTTAATCCCTGAAAACTGCTTTATTTAAACTAACAGTGTGCAGGATTGTTTGTTGTAAGCTGCTGCACACCACAGCTCCTTTAATGACACTGAAAAACAGACCACTAATGCAAGTTTACATTCTTGGATATGCCTAATCTAATCAGTGTTGTTTGCTTAGAAACTGGACCAAGAACATCCTGAACAACAAACTCCAGCTGACCTTTGATACAGCTTGTCACAGACTAACTTTGACTCGCCAGCTTTTCTTATTTGTGTTTTATTTGAAGCAAAAAGAAATGAAAATGTTATGTAAAGTTATTGACCCCACTTACCCAGTTCTTCCTCCGTCAGAGGTAAATACTGCTCCACCAGACTCTCGGATGTACTGAGGGCCGTGTTCACTCCGCTGCTGACCAGCTGGGCCACTTTGCTTTCAAGCACCGTGCTCACACTCCCACTGACCACAGCCTTGGTCCTCTCCATCCCATCCTGCACAACGCCCACGACGCTGGTCAGAGTGTCTGAGACGGTGCCCTTGGCCTCGGACACTCGGCCCGTCATGACGTCTTTAGCGGAGGTTACCACATCCTTGGCGCTGGAAACAACCTGGGTGGAAGCAAATTTTAAATGATTACGGCAGAAGTGGAAGTTAAGAAATTGGTGAGGGAACAGCTGTTGTGACAGTCGGGACATAGGTCATGACTGATATGTGCGGAGATTAGTCCACATCAGCGATAGGCAATTTGGCTTGTTGGTGAAAGCAGCACATACCTGATCTGAGGGCTGGTGGAGAATTGGCAGAGTTTTCTCAATCTTGTCCAAACCTTTACAGGCCAGGTCATTGGCAATGGCAACTGCAGGAAAACAAAAATGAGAAAATTAGGCAAGCTACACCATGGCTGTAACTACAGAAAACAAATTAAGTGTTCCTAATTACACATCTAAGCTGTATTAGAAGTTCTGTGTGTCACTGCTGGGTGATTACCCTAACTAGGTAAAAGATCAAGATGAGTAAGAGGCAGCAGCCTGACCTGAACTTCCTGTTTCAAGCTCTGCCTGCATGACTCAGCTGGTCAGAGTGCAATTATCCTAACAGTTTCACTATGACTGGATGTAGTTTTGAAATTCTTACGCTGAGGTTCCAGCTTGTCGATGATGGGTGAGGCGGTGGTGAGGGCCACAGAGGCGAGGGTCCAGACTCCCTGCTCTGCAGCCTCACACACAGTCCTGATGTACGGGTGGTTGCCTTTGGTGTTGGAATACACGCTGGAAACCAAGTCATAGGTGGAGATCACCAAAGGGAGGCTGGTCACCCGCTCCACCACACTCTGTGGGGCAACAGAAAGAGATTTATTACGCATACAGTATTTCTGTGTCCAGCTGCAGTAAGAAGAAGTCTTAATATGAACACTTACAGTATAAAAATTCATATGAGTGCATGCTTCTTGGACAATAATTGATTTAAACCCAAGGCTACAAGCTTAAAAATGACTAAACTAAAAGATCCCATTAGTTTTTATATATAGATAACATATGCTAACTATTTTTGATTCTTCTCATACACTTTGATGATTGCCAAAAATCCTATGAGTTTCTATATATAGATAACACATGTTATTTTGGCACGTTATCACCAAAAATCCCAATTATTTTTACAAATAGAAAACAAATAACTATTTATATTTTTTCTTATACATTGATTATTGCCTAAATCCCATTAGTTTATATAATACAAAAGACCAATTTCACCTAACAGACTCCCCTGTTGTCACCAAAATTGTCTAAAACTTAGTGTATAACTCACCTGATTTGAGACTACTTCAGCTGCTGCCATTTCTGCTCAATATAATCCGTATAGAGAGAAAATCACACGTTTCTGTTCAAGAAAACAAGAAATACAGTTCCTTAAAAGGTGAGAGCAAATAAACTGTTACTTCCGTATTCAGGTCGCACTTTCTTATAGCATTAACATAATAAAAGCTCAAATAAGGTTTGTCACAGCTGCTATGAAGGTGACGCTGTTAATTTTTTTTTTTTTTATTAAATTAATAAAAGTTCAAACTTACCGAGTAAAACGACTGTATCCGTATCTTCAAAGCTCTGACTGATGCTACGTTCAGAGTGCAGCAGCTGTTCTTATAGGCTGGAGTTATCGCGAGATTTGGTTACAGTGCGTTGACGTAAGCGCCAGTCACTTTTGTAGGGCAAAGGTAAAAGGGGTAGAAGTTTAGTCTAGTGGGGGAATTCCTGTGAAATCAGCCTTAACAAGCAGTGACGCACTTCAGCAGTTTGATTTCACACAGTTTCATAAGACTGTCACATTTTTCTGGTCAAAATAGAGAAAATTAAGATTTTCTTTAAACTTTAAAAACTTAATCGGTATCTTAAATTTAACATTAATTTTAGTTCTAAAACTATACACATATCTAATCTTACCTCAGGAGATATTATAATCAATGTAAACTTATTCCTTATACATAACATTAACTTTAGTTAATATTTAATTGCAACATAACTGTTTGATAACACAAACACAAATTTTTAGATGGTTTTGATTATTGACAATTTAAAACTAATAGATCTTGGACAAAAGTTGTAAATTTACTGTAACATTATTATCACTATTTAAATTCCTGACACAAAAATATTGTACAATCTCAAATTTACAGGGATTTGTAGCTGACACTAGCTAACAAATAAAACTAGCTAGCTGGTGCTATAGCAAGCTAATATAGCATAACACATATTAGCGTAACTTAAAATTAGCTAGTTAGCATTTTTTTTAGATAATGATATTTTTTACTGTTGGTTAGCTGTTATGTTACTGTTTTAGATAATGGTGAACCTAATTTAGCTGTTATCTAGACTAAAGAATTAAAAATCATATTGTGGTGTCCTCAAAAGTTCTAATCTTACACTTTATCATATTTCAAAGAAAGAGGTTTTATCATTTTTTTGTTCAAACTAATGCAAAACCCTCCATACGACTCTTATGTAAACAGTTTGCTGTGTTTATTTATATAATAAGACACAGACACCTTTTTTCTTACCTTCGTTTTCCCTATAGGGCTGCACTAAGCTGCTTAGGGGCCCCGGGACAAACATTTTATGAGAGCCTCTTTACCCCTTTTTCTTTCTATTTTAAGTACAGTGCACTAATAAGAATGTTATGCCATCGTAATAAGATTTTGCCAAGGCACCAGAACCCAACCAGTGCTCTATCTGACCCTATACTACAAAAGTAAGTCCACCCCTGGGCAATATCTCATGATACAAATTTGTATCACTTCTCAGTAGCTGCATTATTTCTAAGTTGACAAATAGAGTATCTCCTCTAATCAACAATCAAACGTAACTGCTTTCAAAGGACTGTATTCAATATAGAGGCCTCAAAGTAGAAACTCATCAAATACACTGATCACTGGAACAAAACTGAGTACACCTGTGATTTGCAGTTAGCCTATTTTCATGAGGATGGTTATGAAATTACTTTAAGTTCTATCTGCATGTCTACATCATGGCTCTACATGGAAAAGAATTGCTAAGGGAACAAAAACATCTGACTGGGAGACCTTACAAAGATGGAAAAAGATACAGGAAGATCAGTGACCAGCTGAAAATGTGTCTAAATATCATTGCAGGAATAATTAGGAGGTTAAGAATGAGCCATCGTACCACAAATCACAGCTTCAGTGGTCGTCCTCCGAAAATGACATCATCGACAGTCCACGACTTGCACAATCTAGCTGTAATAAATCAATAGGTAAGTGCCTCAGACTTGGCACAGTGGTTATCAATGAAAGCTGGTGTTCCTGTGACAGTTCAGAAAGTGCAAAGGACACTGCATATCGCCATACGCTTTGGATGGTGTCCAAGGAAAATTCTTTGCTTGTTCTTCAGCATAACACTGTAAAAAAAAATGAAGCTGTGCTAATGAACATGAAAAGCAGCCTGATGAATACATTGTATAAGAAAAATGTGTTGGGCCCAGATGAAGTCCAGCACGTTTAGTCAGGACTGCCACAGTGAATGTATAGTCCTGACAGTGAAGCACAGAGGTGGGAGCCTGGTGACATGGGGCTTGGAGAGATGATATTCATAGATGGTACCATAGAAGGCCAAATACTGCCTGGCAAGATGAAGAATATTCCAACATGGTAACAATCCAGTTAGTTTAATCATTTTTAATTGGACAGAAAAGCAAATATTTCCATCATGGAAAAAATGCAATTATTAAAAGTTGATACAGTTTTGAATCATTTCACATTGAAGTGATAGATCGCAGGGGTGTACTCATTTCTGTTGTATATTGTACATGTTGAGCCCCTTTTCAAGTGATCGCTACCAAAAAATAGGACTTGCCTTTAAGGTTGCCTTAAAATTGATTAAATAATCATTTTTAATTATATAAAAAAAAAAACTCATCCATTTGATACGTTGGAGTTAATCTTTGGACTTTCGGGGACAGTAATTCAGTCTTGATTACCTTAAACTCATAATTTTTATGTGGAACTTGGAGCAGTTTATCATTTCTGAAAAAACAAGATGGGTCAAGAACACGAGTAAAGATGAAACAATATTGACTGCCCCGCTTCATATTAATGGAAGTTCTTAGTATTGTTCATCTGTCCAAAAAGTATTCAAGGAAGTTTTTATTTAAATATGAAACTTTTTAAATAATACACACACCAAAAAATTCATCCGTGCTTTTTCATCTTTAAATTTCATCATTGCATTTTGACAATTTCATGAAATTCTGTGTAATTATGGGCGATGTAGGATATTTAAATGGCTCTGACTGTATATACAGCCAAAACACACATGCAACAAAGTCAAAAAGAAGATCTTTTTTCCTGCAGGATACTAATGAAAGACATTTTCTTTATTTCATGTGCTCTGATATAGGTTTTGCATATTGTATCAAATAGCAAAAACAGAAAAGAACAGGTGTTATTCAAGCATCACTGTGAGCCTGTTTTAAAATAATCTAATCACAACACAAAAAAGTAAGTCATTTTGTAGATGTATGTTTTTTTTTTTAACATAAAAAGTCTCCCCAGTTAATTTTAATTCACTATTTACTTGCTGTATATTTGTTCCCACGCAATCTATGACCAAAACATGAGGTGATTTCTTAAAATTAATGCAAGAACCTTGACCCAGACAGCACCCCTCTTAATTAATTTCTGCTTATTTTCATGGCTTGAACAGAGCCGTACGAAGCAGATAAACAGGCCTATGTTTGCCAGTAGCTCATCGGAGCCAGATGTGTGGCTCTGGTTCTAATTTGAGAGCTTCTCTGTGTTTTTCTCCATGTGTCTTTCTATTTTTGCATGTGTTATTAAAAAATGTGAATTAGGTGTTAATGCAGAGTCTCTGGATGCTACACATTTGGAGGCCAGATGAGGAAAACCTGGGCTAAGTTCAGATTCTCCAGTTGGCCGACACGTTGGGGTTCTGGTTTGTGTTGATGAACCTCTTGGGCCCCGTTTATCAGCCTTTATGCAACTCAAATAGGCCCCATATGAAAATGTTGGCTGCAGTAAACCACAGACACTAAGATTCTATCTGAGGGGAGATGAATTAGTTCTGATTCACTGAAGAACTATAATGAAGAAATACTGTGTAAGTGACTGATGAAAATGTTCAGTAGTAGACGAACTTAAAGTGCATACAATCAGATACCACGTTGTATTGGACGTTGACCAGATCATATTTTATTGTACACGTCACATTCTGTTAACGGCTGTGATCATCCTTTGTGTGGTGTGATTGCAACAAAGTCCAACAGTTGATCAACAATTGTACCATGATGAAATCATGACTCATCCGGATGACATGATTAACTCTATCAGGCTTTGCTCCTTTGGTTCACAGTTCTTCTTTGTAAGTTTAAGAACTAGTATGCATTATGGGCTTAAAGGAAATCATGTCATTTTGTGTGTTTAGGTTCAGTTGAATTTAATGGGTGGCAGTGGTGGCCTAGTGGTTTGTGAAGCAAAGTCACCACCACTGTGGGCCCTTGAGCAAGGCCCTTAACTCAGCAAAGAACTATATTTTGCTCCCACATATGGCATCTCTACAACAGAATGACAATCACAAGTCAGCAACAAATCACTTACCTATGACATAGAAAGTCAGTGAGGCTGTCGATGCGTCTTGTGGAATATGTCGTCTGTCTCTTCCCGAGGGGCTCGGTGAAGTTCAGACATTCTGAGGGACAGGACCAAGTTGTCAGACATGTGGCAGATTATCTGTCAAACCCATGTTGTCTGAAATGATGTCTCAGATGCCAACAGCATCGTTTTTCTCAGTGTTATTTGAATAAAGCTGCATTTTAGGGCCCTGTGCAGTCACTGGTCTTTGTCCTGGTCACAGTATCTGATCCGTGTCCTTTAAAGCCACAACTGACTCTGGATGAACTGTGGATAGTAAGACAGTATTTGTAGAAGTTCAGATTTTAGATAGATGTAGTAAAGTTTGGCCTGTTTCTTGTTTTTTTACAGTTAGTTTTTTTTCTGTGAATTTACTAGATTTTATCTGTAATTTAACAAAACTGGAAAAATCTGTACAATAACAAATAAAAATTATTTTTCAGTTCTTAATGTACATATTCTTTCTATCAAATAACAGCAAATGTCTGTAAAATAATAATATTTTGTTCATTTAACGACAGTGAAAAATTTAGTAATTTCACAGCAAAAGTACTATTTGTAAAAAATATAGATTTGTGTTGTGGATTATGTTCACAGTTTTGACCTTTTGTACGGTTAACATGTAAATGAATTCCTGTTTCTGTGATTTTACTAAATATATGTCATTTAACAAAAAAACTGTAAAATAACAGCTTTACAGGAAACTGTTCAAAAAGTTACTAATAAAAACAGCATATTGATATGTTACCAGATTTTAAAAATCACTTGATTTTCACTTTAAATGTGTTATAATATCATTTTCACTACCATCACAACACTATTTGGGGTAATTTGATGTTTGTAGTTTACAGTTTATTAATAGTCAAATTAAGATTACTTACTACTTGATATTTAGTACATATACAAGTTTATATATGGTTTTATAGAAAATAGTATCATGTGATTTCACCATACCGAGCCCATTAATGAAGCAACTAACAGCCTGTACCATATAAATAAACTAGTATTTGATCACAATATGTGAGGTGTTGCATCTGTAAAGTTCCCCTCCACTAAAAACTGTGTTTCCACACATGTCCCGTATCTGGGTCACTGTAGCTCACTGTCCTAACGTGACCTGTTTAAAGTCACCTGACAATCTCACCATCTAGCAGACAAAGGTAAAAGTTCAAACTCTCTCTGATGACATTTTTAGTTTCGTTTCTGACCTCAGCAAAGATCAGTATATATATAGATATATAACAGATATAGTGGAAATAACAGTTCCCATTATGCCTGTCACTTGTGTTTTTACTCTGTTGATGACACTGTCCAAGCAAAAGAGATTCTAAATTAAGTTGTGATAAAAAAATTAAAAAGTACAAAACTAACTTTGAACACAGATGGAAAAAAACTCTGCTTTTGGCTTGTGATTTAGTGATTGGGGATTCTTTTTTCCTCTCATTCTCTCCGAACAAGAAAATACTGATTGTTGGGAATGCAACTGATTGACTCCAATATAATAATTCAAATATATAATTCATGCAGAAGCTTAAATGAACATACAGAATAACAAAATGCATGTTTTTACTGTACACACTGACTGCCTGATTTCTAACATGCATCTTCGTGGTATTTACAGATTCAATCCACTAGATGGCGCCAGTGTAGACAAAGTTCATCCTAACTTGTGGTTCAGTCTGCTGCTTATTTGCTTCCGCTCATAAAAAGTGGCACTTTTTAATCAGTAGCCATTTTTAAAAGCAAGCAGAAGACATTTCTGGTCTAAACAGCATGTACTTTTATTAAACTTGTCTGCACTTGCATGTTTTATCTTGAACATGCTTTTATTTTTTCTTATCTTTTGTCTTTTTCTGCTCTTTTACTCAATAAGTTAATAATTGTATTAAATCTGTGAACTTTATTCAAATTGTTTGTACTGTTTCTAAAATTATTTTGGTGTATTTTGTATTTTATTTGCCTTTGCCTATAATACAAGGTGCTGTATAAAAAAACTTGCATGATTGATTGTAATCAGTTTAGTTACACGTGTGTCACACAAAGTGCTGTTTTTTGTTTTTTTTTAATCTTTTGTTAACCGAAGGACAAAAATAGAAAATTTTCTCTAACAGATTAAAACAGAGAACACACAAAGTCTTCATTTTATGCACAAAATTCAAATCTTGCAAAGCACGGGTAGCCAATTATTGCAATGAAACAAAAATTAGGCGTACAACAGGGACGTACAGCTCCTTGCTATCGCTGGTACACTGATTTACCGCTGCAAATATCAGAATTTAGCCTGTTTCTCAATTTTTTATTTTCAAACCCCACAAATGCACCGGACAGCTCGTATCCGAATGATCTGAGCCAAGTCTCCTGCTTCTCTCATCCTGCAGACAGTTGAAGAAAACAAAGATCAGCCATGGAGGCTCTTCCCACCTGCATCCCGAGGGGGTCTGCTGGTGTGCAGCTGGCAGCAAGAAGGGGGATTGGAGATCCTCGCTCAGGGAATCGCTCCATTGTGCCCTCAGAGACAGGTTGGGCTGCAGGCAGCGTGCCAAGACTCCCGGCTGGGTAACGGATACCTGAGGGCTACTGGGAAAGTGTCACACCTCCGGATCACACACAGTCAGAGGCGCTGCAGGAAGAAAGAGCTCAGACGGGAAGAGAAAGACGGTGGCAGAGTGGCTGTCCTTTGGCTTTAAAGCCGAGGAGAAAGGAAGTGACAAGTCTTTTGGTGCAGTGGTATGCTTTGGTGAACTCTACACTCAAGACTGTCTGTCAGGAGAACCTAGAGAACTGATAGGTGGCTGCAGCTGCTCATCACACCTGGAAGTGGGAACTGTGGGTTCAATTAATACAGTGGTTACAGATATCAAACTTTACATTTAATTAACCTCTAAATATCACCCAAAAGTCATGTGCAAATAGTTAAAACCTAATATACAATATATAAAATTACAGAATTAAAGGGTATTTTCTGTGTTTTTCCACCTCTGGGTTTCTTTATACAATAAATAAGATAATTCTGCTCATTTCAATCTCCATCTACACTATACAGATTCTGGAAACACTATTTAAGGAACCAGACACCTGTATTTGCTATTTATTATAATTCCAGTATCCATGTGCAGTAAAACCAAACATTTATCATCTATCATTTCATAAACAGCATTATTCTTATATTATATTTCAGCAGTA
>OMNN01001441.1:13636-33560 GCA_900302755.1 Chromis chromis | reverse complement strand
GGGGGGGGGGGGGGCACAGCGTCTCTTCTGCCTCTCAGATTTGACTGCTACATTCAAAAGCCTTCCACCACAGAAAGTAAAGTTTGTGACAGGTGGTAGATGTGAAACCCCATGTCCCATATGATAGGACAAAAGGCCACGAGACAGCTAGTGACATATTGTGCCTCCGCAGCACCTTCTCGGTTGCATTTCATCTTTTTCTGGAAGTATTGACGCCGCTACAGAGGGAGCGCCAGCGTCAGTATCCTCCTTGTTTCCCCTGCTGCCTTGAAGGCTTCCCTACACAAAAGCCGTGAGTGGCACTAAACTGTGTCAGTTGTCACACATCAGCACACAAGTGAGGAATGCAGCGCTGAGGGGGCTGGTTGTGACATGGGACACACAGGCATGCGAGCTACCACGGACTGAGGGAGTCGTCAAGTACTGAAAGTATGCAGTGGTGGAAGTAGCTGCTGTCATAACAGAGTGGTTGAAGAGATGGAGCTGTCTTCTTTCACTGCCTTCTGACAGGTGGAACTGCAGGCCGGCATGTGTGTGTGTGTATAGCATGTGTTCATGTAGACTGGATGGGCTCGCCCTCGTTCACTCAACTGCAGTGTGGGGATTTGTATTGTGAGGCATTGTGTTTCCTCTACATATCTCTAGGTTGGATAGTGAGGCCTCTGGGGTCTCCTTAGCCCAGCTGCATCCTCCGCCTGTAGCCAGGTTTACTCTGGAAGTTACTGGAGCTGAATCTTAACGGCTCTCCAGTCTAGTATAGCTAACATCTACACTGCGATACACTTATAGACTGCATTTCAGCATGTACCAGAGACATGTCAGGCATAGTGAAAAGCCATGTGATGCGTGTTCCATTTCATGCTTTACATTGGCTCCCTGCATGCATGCAAACCCTCGGCTCGTCTGACTTGACACAGTGACTTGTAAGACACACATTAACTTTGTGTCTGGCTACTGTACAGACACAGAAAATCAGAGTTTGGACACGCTTGGAAGATCTAAGATTTCTAATGCTGCTCTCACCAGTTTCAAAGAGCAGCAAGGAGTGACAGAGAAGTCTGACAATGGGATTAACTCCAGTAGGAATCCAGAGCATGCATGTCTACGCTTTGAGTTTGCAGAACATTTGCACAAAGACCAGTGGTGTTTCAGGTTGGAATAGCTCAGCTTATTACTTCAGTGGTTCCCAAACCAAAGGGAGAAGAGGGAGCCAAGGACAGCAATCCCACGATAATCAACAGATAACCGAAGTGAACAAAAATATTCAGTCCACAAAATGATTGATAGAATCACTCCTATTGACATAGCCACAGGTAGCACCCAATCAACTTAGCATGAAGACTGGAAGCAAAGTGAAAAAGCAAGTTTGGGCACATCCAACACTAACAAAATCCACATACCGGCACCCTGCAAAGATAATAAATTGATGATCTATTTAGCATGAATATCTTGTTTATTTAATCCTGGCAAAAAGTAAGTTTTAGGTTAAGTTTAACAACAAAGGTTAAGTTTTTGTTTCCATCAATTTGCAGTCTTTATGCTAAGCTGATACGTTGCTGATTAAAATTTGCCTGTAAAGGGGCTTCCTTCTGCAGCACCCTCAGCACTGCTGCCACGCTTGGAAAACTCCCTAAAACTTCTGCTATGTAAACATGTCGAGCACCAACGGCGATGGGTGCTGACTCTCCTAAACTGTGTCAAAACAACAACACAACACAAGGAGCCAAATCTGGTGGAGTATGACCAGTGGCATATGATGTTTGTACTGCTGTGGCCAAAAAACCTTCATGTAATCGTCACACTGTGGCACACTGTGGCACACAGCGGCGTTGCTGCACCCACATGCCATTGTGCCATAATTCAGGTTGTTTGCGTGGAGTGTTCTCCCTCAGATGCCTCAGAACGTTACAGTAGAGCTCTGCCTTTACCCTCTGACCCTTGGGGACGAATTCATAGTACACAACCACGCAAATGTTAAGAAAAAACAAGCATGCTTTTGGTAAACTCCTGACCTGACACACCTTCTCTGGTCATGCAAACTATGGGCTTTTTTACTTCTGTATGTTCTCTGGGTCATAGCTGCAGACCCACCCCTTGTCACCAGTGATTATCCTCAACATGAGATTAGTCTCATCCCAGCTGTTGACTGACACAGAATGTGATGTTTGGTCTGTGCTCCTGTCAGGCATCCATGGTGAAATCGCAAATGCACATCTGCCCATGATCAAAAAAATGTGAGTAGCAGAGGTCTTGATGTTGATAGCATGATGTCACGAGGCGCTCTGACAGTTGCTGTTTGCACAAGTTGCATGCATGTAAGAGCATAGCAAATTTCTCATTTAAATCTTGGCAAGAAAGACACATATGTATAACTAGTTAAACTATTCCTTCAAGAGTTTGTCAAGTAAAAAATACTGGCAACTACTGAATTACTCAATTCAGAGACACTCTGAGATGCTCTCAGAAAGAATCACCAAGCTGTCTTTGTCCTGTCATACCCTCTGAAGAAACAATGAGATAAAATAGTCCATATAGATGGTTATTGTTACATGACCATAGCAGAGTGTCGCTCTCATGTTTCTTTTTACAAGGCACCTGGTGAGCCCTTTAGCAGGTGCTCAGTTTCCGCCTCTAAACGCCGGGTGCCTATTTACTGTCCTGTGTGAAAGTGCAGTGCTATTTCCAAAGTGTGGTAACATTAGCCAGCCTGATCAACGCTTTCACCCCCAGCATGGGGCCACATACCACATGTCACGTCCTGGTTCATAGAGAAAAAAGAGGGTGTCAGAGACCGAGCCCCCCACACCCAAGAGAAACATTTCCAGTTCCCCAAATGTCAGTGGGCAATTACAGTGGGGTGTCTAATGCACTGGGGCAACATGAGAGTCCAGGCCTGACGTCAGAAAGAGCAGCCGTCTGGCAGCCTTTCTTGGGTATACATTTGGAGACGATCTGAAACCTTGTGTAAGGAGCTCGAGAACTGCGAAGGTGCCAAGACTTGGTGGTCAGTCACCATCCACAGAGTCCCTTTACTTTTAATTCATCCCGCCTGCTGTTGCCTTCTTAAAACCAAATATTTATTTGGAACTCCCAGCCAACCATTCATCACTTTGCGACTCCCGTTTATTAGCTTGTCATCCATAGTGGAGTGTAATGGTGAAACCGTCAAGCAGCCACCATAAAAAGCACTTTAGGGCAAGGCTTAAGGCTACTTGACTGTGCTTAATAAAAGAGCCTTTCTGGATATATCACAATACGATGAAGATATCACAAAACCTGAACGCTCAGAAGTTGCTACCCTGCCAGAAGCTGAATATGTGTGTAAGTATGTCTGAACAGGCGTGCTGAAAGGCTACATAGCTTTCACGTTGGTTCACTTTATGGTGCTAGACTGTGAAGAATAAAGACGAAATGTGCAAGGGGAAGAGAGAGAGTGCACATGAGATGTTATCAGTCGCATGGAACTAGTTAGCTAAGCCTCAAAGCCCCTTTTGAACTGCAAATAGCTGTTAAGAAACAGATTTCACTCAGAACATTTTCGAATAACATGCCACCAACATGCAAAAGGGCTCAGAGAAAGACGTCTCCATACGCAGCTGCACCAGTGTCACAACCAAACACAGAAACAGCCCTGCAAACCCACCCACACCCCTACCTAATCTCACCTGCAAGAGAGAAAACCCATTATACAGTTTAATTTTCTCTTTCTCATTTTTTCCCCTCCTGGCGCAAAAAAAAAGATGATTTTTTTCAAACCTCTGACAGGCGAGCCTTTCGCAGGATTTAGTCCATCTGAAAACATGTGGTAAGCCTTGTGGAATGTTTCAAATGATTCCCAGATGTGGGCCGCAGACAGGTTTAACCCATTCTTTTCCCGCTCAGCAGCAGCGACGGAGTATGAAGGAGGCCTTGCCGGGAGAGAGTCTGAGCGATATCACGAAACTTTTATCCCTTTCCGTCGATTTTTGTTACTTTCAAAGCATTAGGGCTCACTGAACTGTAGCTTAACGTAATTTGCTGCGAAGCTAAAAATGGAAGTTCTCTTATGCTGCATTAGCCAAGAATAAAGAATGCGAGAGTGCCGCTTTTTTCCAGATGACTCAGCAATCACAGGGACCTGACAAAAAAACGTCAAGGAAAACACCTTTATGAGGGACAATTCATACTCCCGACACAGTTCACTTCTGAATGCGTCGCTCCACAGATTGTTTTCCCTGCAGAGCAACCTGTAGGAAAGCAGAACATTTCTCGTGCATCTGCTACAAAGCTGAGCATCTCTCAGTCATTCGATATAATCTGCAGAGCTCTGCCTGCACCATATAAAAGAAATACAAGACTTAAGCTTCCTTAATGCTTCACCTGAACTTCATCGTCATTCTTTAAATGGTATGATTACTCGAAACAGAGCCGGATTGTTTTATGAAGGACATTGTTTTTGTAGTAACACTCCCAAAGATGGCGGTTTTTGATGAGATAGGGAGGGAGGTAGCAGAAGAGCCAGACTACTAAACGGGGTGGAGAGAGTGAGCTGCTTGATATCCTATGAGCAACAAACTCAAGTGACCCCATTCCCTGTTCTCCCTCTCTATCTCCTCCCTCCACCTTTTTCTCTCTCTTTTCTTTCTCTCCCTCCTTCCCTCTGTACTTCCCCTCTCTCTCACCAGCCTAGCCAACTGTGAAGCAGTTGTCCAACACGCCCTTCAGCCTGCCAGCCAGCATGTTGGACTGAGTCCCATTATACACAATCATAACAGACAGAGAGGGTACATGCAGACAACTGATAGAATTGCACTAAAATTGAGGGCAGAGGAGAGTGGCAGGCAGGCAGTCACTCTGGCAGCAAGCAAAGAAAGAGAGAGGAGCAGTCGGAGAAAGCAAGATAGAGGGAATAGTCTTGTGCTATGAGGCTCTTAGCAGGATACCATAGGCCATATGAGGCCAGAGCAGGCTGGGAAAGATTGTTACTGCTTTGAGCTTCCACATGTGAATGCACCGCAAAACCCCCTCTCCCTTTTTTTTTTGCCTCCCTCCCACAAGCCTCCCTAAGGAAGAACCAGTGTTTTAAAAGAATCACAAACACTTGCCAACTCCAAATTCTGCTTTTTATTTCTGAAAGAGATTCAATCGTGCTTTTGCTTCCTTGGCTATGTTGTGTTGCAAGCAGCCTGATTCTCTTACTCAGCTCAGCCATTAAGACAGAGCAGAATTGGATTAGGCTGAATCTGTGACGGCGTCATATTTGGATGCCTTTCATTTCTCTCTCTTCCTATCAAATGTCAGCTTTTCTTGTTATCATGTACAGGAGCTGGACTCAACATGAAGAAATGGGTGTCAAAACCTGCGATCATTGTGACTTTAAGGTCAGGATATCCATTAATTGTTCAACACTTTAACGGAAAAAAATGAGAAAGTTCATACAGTCCTCGAGTCTGTGCATTAAGTGTGAAGCTCGAGGAGGTTGATTAGATTAGATAAGGACTGGAAGCCGGGGGAAGCAGCTAGCCCGGCTAACCTCAAAGTACAAAAATACACCTTTCAGCACCTCTAAGCCTCATTAGTTTACAAACTCTTCTTGCATATGCTCACCTATGTCACTGTACAGGAATCTGGTTGCCAAGCACCAGTGCATCTCTTTTTTGTCCTGATTAAACAAATGAGATATAAAGTATTTAGTGTGGTGTTTAGAATGCTGGTAGACATATTTTTAAATGTTGGAATGAGCTAAATGTTTCCCACCTAAAGTTCTTATCCAGCTCTCCCAGCAAATACCTTCAAATGTTTTCCCACAAAAAAAAAAAGCATTTTGTTAGTTGGATTTCACATTGTAAATATTGTGTACCACACTCCAACAAATGTACCACGATGAACAACAGAAAACTAGAAACTACAGTTTTGCTGTGTGCACTCTAGTAAGGACCTATTGTTACTGCGGTGTTGGTATGTGAAAAATGTTTTTTTACAGTTTGAATTGTGAGGCTTTGGGTTTTCAAACAAAATAGAGCTTGCCAAATGTAATTCAGAATGGGCCAATGCCATTGCAAATACAACAGCAAGAATCTTGTAAGGCTGTTTTGGACGTGTCAAGGGGTAATGCTGGCAGAGCTGTAATAAAAATCTTTTATACATCATCAATGCCAAATACACGTGTCTTGTCATAATGTCATGTCAGGCAACACGACATCTCTCCCAAACTGACCACCTGGCAGCGTCTGTCTGCACAGCATCTTTATACCCACACATAAGGTTGTGCCACATCCCCTCCCACTGTGTCTACCATTTTGGATCATCAGGGTGCCAGTCGCCAACATGTTCCCCTTCCCAGCATCTCATCAGAGGAAACCCAGAGAGTATGTCCCTTTAATTAGACCGCCCGTGAAAATAATGGTGCATTAATGACATTTCTATGGGGGCCAATGAGCTGGAACAACAGAGGAAAGACTAAATCACAAATCAATTCCAACAAATGTAATTAAGGCTTAATTAGCCTCCAGGGTGTCACTGGAATGCCACGGAGGGGATGATGTGGAGGAGAGAAAGGGGAAGTGAAACAGAAATTTAGAGAAAGTTAGATTATCATGGGGTCATCAAGACAATGTGCACTCGTTTTATATTACCACTTCTACGACTTACAGCATGTATAAGAAACCTAAACAGCATACTATATTTATTATCACGTTAAACATCATAATGTTGTTTAATGCTCTCAGTGCTTTGATTAAAGCCATAAGAAATGCTAGCTTCTGTATTCTAAATGTGTGGCTCTTGGCACGTGCCTGGGCGGTTTTAAAGGGGAGGGCTGATTTAAAGGCAACACTTCCAGTGTGGAGCCACACAGCCAGCTCTGGGTAGAGAAGTGCTAATTCTCTATAAAAACAGCAGCATGTACGGTTAAGCCCAGCAACATTCTGGTGTTAAAAAGAAAAGGAAAGGGGGGGAGAAAGAAAACAACAGAGGGAGAGAAAAAAAAAAGAAATGCAAAACCGCAGGGAGGCTTGGATAGGACTGGCCTGCCTCGCTGGATGCCACATCACACAAACACAGACTCTCGCGCCAATAAATGAGCTTCATAAACTGCAATTAAAACCCTGGGCACTAATTTAGTGGAAATGGCAGCCTGTAAAAAGTGAAGAGTGTTAGAGAAAGGAGGTGAGGAGGGAGAGAAGCAGAGAAGGGGAGAAGTTTCTGGACTTCAACAAAGGTGATTTTTTTTCTCCTTCTTTCTTCATTCCTTGCATTAATGCAAAACATACCATGCACTGGCTTGTACCACACACATGCATCACACAGACACAGTGAGTTAGTCCTTTTCAACGCTGGGAAGCATTGAATCTAAACACACACATGTTATGAATTTTCATGCATAATAAGGCTAATAAACAGCATCCTACAGCCCTCTACATTCACAAACACACACTCTCTCGTCCACATGCATTCACTTCATACACACCCACGCACTGTGAAGCCTTTTCCAGCAGCCATCCAGGAAGGCTGGCAGGCAGGTTTGTCATATCAGAGGTGTTGGGGGAGGACTGGACACGGCTGATGGGAGACATCTGCCACGGCTGCCTGTCTATCAGGGTCAAAAGACTATAGAATGAGGTGTCAGCTTGTGATAAAACAGGCCACACACACTCTAAAAGTAAAAAAAAACACACACTAGATGCTGGTGGCTAAAGAACCAATTCCGTAAACTCACGCCCACTATCTCAGCAGACAACATGGTGTAAACCGTCAAGTGACATACTTGATATGCTCTTCAGGTTTGTGTATATCTCACGGCAAGCAGGGCCGTAATTGGGGGAGAGCGGTAATGTCATGCAATGCGGTGCAACTCCGCTAGATAATGTTGTAAACAGCTTCGGCGGTTGCAGTGCTGAGTGACAACGGAGTATCAGGGGCTGGGAAACAGTGTGACTGGTTCAGCCGCTGCGTGTGAATTCCTTGTAAACCAGCAGCAGCCATTCCTTCGCACAGGATGGGTGGTTTCAACACCTCTTCCTGGTTAAGATTACTGCTGAGTATCGTCTGACCTTGAGCTGGCTCGTCTTCCCCTCCTTTAAGACTGATTGTAAGCTGGGGCTTCGTATGTTATTCAGGGAACTTGCATGGTCAACTTATTGAAATGTCAGGAAAATGGAAAATACGACAGGAACGGCAATAAAAACGCTCCTGTATCATGTTTGTGACCGCAGATATAAAAGCTAAAAGTAGCACGGATTTATGCTCATGTAATCTTTTTTATTCTTTATGTTTGCTGTGTGGTAGATAGTGCGCCTGTAATGCCCCAAACACACACCAGTGGTCTCATCCCTGCACCACATCCCTGAGAGGGCCAAACATACACTGGAACTAAGCAATGTAAGCCCTGTGCCATGTTGCCCTTTTTAATTGCTTATTGATTAGTATGTCATGCTGTGACAAAAACAGGGGAAACAACGGAGGAAAACCTGGAAGTGATGAGAATTGAGGGATGTAATGCATGGCTGAGCAGGAGACTGTCTCAGAGGGGGCGAGCATAAACTCAACTCTGCTGGAGAGTAAATAAAGGTTTTTTTTAAAACACACCCAGCATTGGCTCTCAGAAGGGGTTCTAGTTTTAGAGCAACAGACTTTTAGTTTTTCGTAGAGTTTCTTGAAAAGTTGCAGCAGCAAGAAAGTGAAGAGAACTGCGCAGAAAAGTAAAGAGCTGCTAATCTGGGCATCAAGTACATCTTCGTGAAAGAGAAAAACAACATGAGCTTGGCGACGGAAGTTTGAGGTTAAGGCTTTTATCACCACCCAAATCCTCCGCTCTATCTCCTTTTCGGTTTCCTGTGTAAGTCACCATTATACTAATGTGCCCTTGAGGACTCTGTGCAGAAGCAGTCACATGCAGTTTAAATAGAACAAAGTTCATCTTAGGTAAAACGTTTGAAGTACCATGCGCGATTTCAATAATTAGTGCATATTACATAAGCAGGTTTTCCCTTGTGATGAGCAAAATCTTAAAACCTTGTAGGTTTGAGATCAAAGGAGTAGATTTTATCATGCACTTTCAATGCCCTCAATCGAGAAACAACACTCAGTTCGAGCGTGCAAAACTGCTGATCATTACCAAGGATGATTGGTGAGAGTGCTGAAGTGACTTTTATATGTTTTATATTGAAATAATTATATTAATGTGTAACATTTCAGTCACTAGTTTCAGGCTCTATATTTTGGCGCTCTGACTCATTGTCACGATGACTCATCGCACACAGGCACGCAAATGGGAAATGATACCCACATATAATGATCAGTGAGGATCAGATGTTGCTCATCTGTGACTCCTGCTGCCTTTCCCAGGGCTACAAATACTAGAGTGGCTGGGCAGAGACTGACAGAAACAGCCAGTGAGGAGTGACCATAATCCTCAAATGTCCCCCTGTGATCCACAAGGAACCGACTGCTGATCTGATCCAAATGAGGCGGAGAAGGAAAACTGCTTCCCTTGATCTCTCTGCAAGAAAAAAAACACAAGGGCAGCTAAAGAACCACAGCAGTGTGATTGTAATCTTGCATTGCCATGCGTCTAGTTCAAAAGAAAAAAAGGATTAAATGCAAGAGGGATGAGCTGCACTACAGATGTTCTTTTGGATCCAGTATCATGTAATATCAGGGCTAATGTACTGAAAAATGTGAGGTACTTTTACTATACTTGAGTATTTCATTTCAGGACATTTTCTAATCCTCCTCCACTACATCTCACAGGGGAATATTGTACTTTCTACTTCACCATGTTTATCTAATTTTTACTTCCAAAAAATAAGATTTTTGCACAAAACAAACTTATAAAATGCAATGTATTGTTTTTATTAAACTACTCAACAGTTTAGCATTAGTTAGCCAATTGACAGAAAATTGGCAACTATTTTGGTAGACATTAAGAGCTCTTGTAATGACAGTCAATGCTATTTTAGAATTTGACAAACCAAACAATCAACTGATAAATGATGAGAATAATCAGCATATTACTCTATAGTGAAAATGATCATTAGCAGCAATAAATAGTTAAAAATGAGCTTCACCTCTGTCAACTACAAGACTAAAATCTAGCCTTTGCATTAATGCATAAGTAATAATAAGCAAATGATCTATTATTTGTTAGTATAACAATCACAGGGGACACAGTTCACAGTGGGACTTTTACTGTGTCATATTAGTACTTTTACTTCAGTACAGGGTGTGAATTCCTTGAATTGTGCTTTTTTTTTTGAATATAGGTAAAGTAGGTATGTAAATAATCCACCAAATATCACACCTCTGTCAGATATTATGTCAAATATAAAACTCCTATGAAATTGCTCAGCACATATCAGAATTCTGCCTATTTTGGGATGTATTATTCATATCCTGCTCTGCCCACTACTACTAACGCCCTTGAGTTGATTCACAGTAACACCACCTTTGCTTTTTCCTGTTGTCTCTGCCAGCAGCAGTGTGGTTTATGTGTGTGTCTATCAGGGGTGGAGGGAAGAGGAAGTATAGTTTCTTGTGAACCTCTACAGCAAGAGTTACATCTGATGGTACTTTTTACATGAAACCACACATGCACATGACATTAATACAGCACTGAGTGCTCCAGATCATGATGCATTTACAGTATATGAGGTACTGAAAGCTGGCAGGCCAATTCTGTAGACTGTGGCTGTGTAAAAGTCTATATTAATGTCTACATGAAAATGCAGTTAATTTTCTAATATTTTGATTACTACTATACCCGTACTTGAAAGTGGTTTACCAGAAATATTTTAAGGGATACACTCACCACTTAAAGAATCCTGGATAGAAATATATGGGGGAATTGTAAAATACCAAAGATGTGTCCCATTCATATGCTTTATAACCGACTTATGTCGGTGACGCAAGCCTGGTGTTGTGAAACTGCACATACGTTACAAGTGTTAGATGTTTTGGTGCAAAGTCACCAAACATTTTAAACTGTTTATCACATTTGACTGGTGATTCTACTGTATATATGCAGTTTTAAATGTCCTGGTAACTATTCAAATTGCAGTCATGGCTCTTTCCCCATTTATTTAGTGGGGTGCATCAGTGGTGATGCACACCATAAAAAGTTATTCTACATCTGCAGGAAAGAAATAAACAGAGGCGGTGTTAACTGCATGTTTACTGCATCTATTGAGCACATGTTCTCTTTTAGATTTGGAGCCAATCTGTGGCATCTGGCTCCTCAAGATCGCACCTATTTACAACCACAATTCTTAAATAACAGGGCAGAGTTTGAACATAAATGCTCAGTTGGAGCTGACAGTAAAGCATCAGCACACTGATAGTGGGATGGGTGGATGGATGGACATAAGGTGAGTCTCTGATCAGTCTGGAATAGTGCTGTGTTTCCTTGTAATCCACAGCATGTCTGAACCACTCAGAATGCCAGAGCTGATTAGGGAGTGCAGTTTAATAAGGGTTAACTTATAGCGATGTTTGGAGGAGGCTATAAAAAACCATCAAGGATTATCATGCCCACCGCAGAGCACACAGGAGCAGTAGAGGCAGGCACGACTGTTGCATCCGGAGATGGCCAGATGTGTCAGGAGCTCAGTGACAGGGGAAGAGATTAAGGTCGCACTGTCCTGGTTGGATCAGTGCCAGGAGCTACATGATGCTAATGGGCTGGCACTGCCAGGCAGAGTGAAGGCATAGGTAGGCTGGCAGATGTCGACACGAGGCTTTTATGTTTGGGCCTGGCTCCTCCCTCCGCCCGCCTCCCCCCGTCTTTCGCCAAAGCCATCTTTACTCTATTCAAACAGATAAGCGATGATATAAGAGGTCTGGTGGCAGCAGCAGAGTTATGAAACAGGCCACATGAGTCAGAGGTGCCAACCTTTTGTCTAATCGTGGATAGTCAGCTTCTCTTTATTGTACACTCTGCATATCTAATGTTTCGTTTTCTCTGTCACTCACACATGTGGCTTTTGCTTTTCATGTCATCTCGCCTGACTTATAAAATAAATATTTATTCTCTGTTCAGAAAACAGAATTTTCTAGAACATCAAGGCAACATTACCTGCTAGATGTATTAATAATATATACAGAGTGGACATGAACTCCTGCACAATCAAATGCAATTCAACAAAATGTGCTGATATGAATTCAACCTTTGTTAAATTTATGATGCTCTGCTTTTGTTGAAGGCCACACTTTGTTACAGTGTTGGTTTATTGAGTTATATCATTATTCTGTACGGATGTTACATGCAAGCGGCAACCTCCAGGGCTAAAATATGAAGTTTACATGTGAGTGCCAAAAACTACAGTTCCTCAAATGTCCACTTGAAATGTCCATCCCCATAGACCTCAATGTTAAGATGCCTGTCTTTAAACTATAAATGAACATGTTTACAGGTAGCTACAAAAAACAGTTTTGGTCTCTATAGCCAATTTCCTCATTCATGACAACTGTAAAGGAGGTGAATTTATACGTAACCCACCCGTTGAAATTGTATTAAGGCTTAAAGTTATGCATAATTAAGGGCATGGATGCTTTGACTGACAAGTAAGTATAATCATGATACAGTCCATGGCCCAGAGATGTTTGTACGGGCTGCTCAGCTCCACTCGTGCTCCACCTCTTCAGTCATTTTTAGATTAGTTGAGAGTTAGGTGGAGTCAGGCACCGCCAAGAAGGCAACAGCCAGAGCCACCACCCTGAGGTTTAGCCTGAAAATGCAAAATTAGGCGATCACTTTTCCTTGGCTTTGATGGAAAACATCATGAGATCAGGGAGAGACGTGAAGGAGAATTCAAGACACAGAAAAAGACAAACGTGGTGCTAAACGAATCTAACTGCCCTTACATGAGACAACAAAATCATCCAACAGTGGATGCTGTTGATGAGGAATTGTGGAACAGCAATTTCTCTTTTACTTTTGTAAATGATGGACCAATGTACCCTATTCTAAAGGACATAAAAAAGGAAACACTTCTCCTGAGTACTTCCAGAATTTGACCAGATCTTATCATGCCTGTCATGTCATTTCACTCAGTCAGAAACCTTTCTAAGCAAAAACAATAATTCAACTGCAACCTGATCTTTACCACTGCTCTTTGGGAAACCTCTGGGTGATGTCATGGAGGGTTCGACTATCTTTGTATACAGTCAATGGCTACATGTTATTGTGTCCACACCCTCTAGAAGCAGGCAGAAAAAGGCACTGAAGCAAGAACTCAGCACTAAAAAGTTTAGATATAGTTTTTGTGAGCCAGTCGATGTTTTAACTAATCTGACAACAGGACAGAGAAAATACTGAAAAGATGTATAAAACTAGTGAACAGAATAGTGAAATATGCAACTTATTGAAATGCAAAGCAGTGCTGTATCAGTTGTTTTTACCAGGATCACCTGAGTGAGTGACTGAGTGCAAAACTGAGCAACACAATGCGGCATGGCACATCAGAATGTGAAGGCTACAATGTAAAATGTAATTTTTCACTAACAATTAATTATTCTGTAATTTTCACTATGATCAAGTCTATAAAATGTATGAAAACAGTAAAAAAAAAAAAAAAAAAAATTGTCTTGTCTGTCAGTGGGTCAAAAATCCAAAGATAATCCAGAACCAGCAAATATTTGGCTTTTTTGTTTGACAAGTTACTCAACATTGATAATCTCACTACAATGCAATGTTCTGCTGGGAAACCTTGGATACTGACATTCATGTGGATGTTACTTTGACTTTGACCTACCACCCACCTAAACATTGTTGTAGACCCAGCACACCTACCCATGGCAACAGCACTTCTTGATGACAGCAGCCTCTCCCAGCAAGATAATGTGCCCCACTACACCACAAAAATTGCTAAGGAACTGTTCAAAGTACGCAACAAAGAGCCCAAAGTGTTGACCCAGCCTTCAAACCACCCAGATCCTAATCTGATCGAGGATGCTACTGTAACTATCTTAATCCACAGAGGCTCTACCCTGGAACCCACTAGACCCAAAGGATCTGCAGCCAACGTCCCAGTGTCAGACACCCACATAAGTCCCATGTTCATTCCCCGACAGGTCAGAGTTGTTTTGGAAACAAGAGGGTGACCTACATGACCTACAAAGCATTAAGCAGGTGGTTTTTGTTATAGCTGATCGGTGTAGTTAATAGCACATTTGTTTGGGACTATATTTAGCTGTGGATTAATACACGTGCTGTGAAAGGCAGTGTAGTATTTGAAGCATGGAACTGATTCAAAATAAACCACAGTGCCCACTCACATGAGGATAAAGGAACACAACACCCAGTGCAACAGTGTGACTCAGTGTTTTAATGGTTTTTCCACCAGTGACTTTTGCTAAAGTAGGTCCAATCAAGTGCTGGTTAGTGCTTTTTATTTTAAATCTTAAATGATTTATCAGTTATCAATTGTTTGTAGGTTGACATACAAATGGTATAGACACTAAAAACTATAACACAACAGATCATATAACAGCTGAGGAAAGAGGCAGCCCAGTGGACAGTGAACTGGCCAAGCAGGCAAGCAGACGGGAGGCAGTCGAGCTCCTCCAGGGAATGGTTGGAAACGGGAACGTCCACATTTCTAGACGGTGACTGGCCTAGTTTCAGGAATAAAGTCCATTCTCTGTCTTTCTCTCTCTCTTTCTCCTCCTCCTCCCTTCTATCTCTCTCTCTCTCTCTTTGCCACTACAGTGGAGTAGCCAAACATATCGTGCAAAGTTAACATCAAAGTTTGCTCTCAAAGGTCACTGGATCTCTCATAGAACGGGCGACCTCTGTGCTGCTGGAGGCTGCAGCTGACCCAATGAAAGCACTGATTTTGGAAGCTGGATGACATTACTATTTTTTTTATATTTTAACCCCTCTTCCCTCAGCTCCAGATCTTTCACCATCTCATCTCACACCTCGATCTGATTATTTTTTGATATCTCACTCCTTTCTTATTCTTCTATATCCTCCCACTCTGTCTGTCTCGTACCTCCTCGCTCTTTTAAGGACACAGACTTGTTGAAGTGGAAAGCTGGCCTGTCGCTTGATATTATGGCTAACACAAGACCAGTGGAGTGACACAAGGTGTGCAGGAGCCCCAAAAAATTCAACCAGACTAGGGTGTTACATTAGCTGTCCTTCTCTCCCTCCGGCTTGCTTCTCTGTCCATCCTCACCTTATCCCTCAGGACAGGAACTTACAGAGAGATGCTCGGCGGGACAGAAAGGAGATGTGGGAGTGGGGGATATAAAGAAATCACTAGCACAGTCTGTAATCGAGGGAGGAAAGACAGAACATCAGTGAAGCAAAGAGTCTTTGGAGCGAACCCTAATCCAATAACAGGTCTTGTGAAAATGCACGCTAACTAAAAAGGCTCCAGAGGGGTTACATGAGGACTCGGATAGATATGTGGAGCATGTCCAGTTGGCAGCAGAGGATGATGGGACAACAAAAGGCAGAGCGGATGAGAGGACAACAGGTTTGTTCATTTGTTACTCCCCCAAATGCCCCCTACGTCTTATCTGTTCATCCCAATCTTTCACTTCACAGAAAGCCACCTCCCCCCACTACACCAAGATAAGATTTCCCTGGAGAGTCAGATGGTGCCACTCCACCCCCACATCTCGTCACCGCCATTCCTCCCCTTTTTCTGTTTCAACCCACCTCTCTCTCTGTCACTCGCTAAGTCTTTATCTTCTCTTCTTCTCTTGCCATCATATCACTCATTCCCATGCCAGTGATGTGTGAAGAGCACTGGGGGGGGAAAACCTCCACCGAGGGGCCTCTTAAGTATTCAAGGTCACCACTTGACAAAGCGTATGTTGCGGCGCGTGGAGTGTTTCACAAGGCATGCGATGTTTTGTAATATTTGATGAGCTTCCCTGCAAATATGATAGTGTGTATTTCTGTGTGTGTGTTTGTGCTTGTATGTCTGTTTGTGAGGACCAAGTTGAGTTTTAGACCTCGGAAAGTGAGGACACTTTGCTTTACTCTGGGACAGATCTTCAAAGGTGATGGTTGGGTTAAGGTTGGGCATTTAGTTGTAATGATTAAGGTTTAGTAACAGGCGTGGGAATGCATACTTTTAACAAAAGTCCTCACAAAGATAGAAGTCTGTGTGTGTGCACGTTTGCAGTTTGTGAAACAGGATGACCTGTGGACAGGGCGTGCCCTGAGAATGAGAGTGTTTACACTTTTAGGTTTTCTGTTTCAACATCATCAGTCTTTCTTAAGACCGAGTTGATTCACATGGGTTTATTTGCAGTTCGTTAAATCACCATGTTATCGCATACATCTGATGTCTGGTGAAAGCCTTGTATCTCCAATGTGATGATTTTCCAGGAAGGAAACTGTTTTCAGCTTGATAGTTGCACAAGATTAGAGGCTGTTTCTCAACTACAGAGGAGATAGTGATCCTTTGACCGTAGTTGTCCTGAAAGCTTGGCATGTACCATGAACACCCCTGGTTGTCGGTCCAGCCAGGGACGTTTGTTGTAGAGGTTGGCGATCTGGCCAAAAGATAATGTGACAAACTTTTGGGACAGAATTATGAACTACAATCTGAATAACAAGTCTCCCCCCTGATGTAATTAAACTGATGCATGATTGGATGTGCATCTGGTTTCCTGAATACAAAGACTGTCAATTAAATTTTAATTTGTCAATTTGATTGGTGCTTTGACACTTTTTTTGAAAGGTTCAACTGCTGCTAACAAGCTAGTACTGGCTCATCTCATGTGTCCCGGCCTGCAGAAGGGCCAGTCTGCTGTTGTAGTGGTTCTTGACGTCATTGAGCCACCTCTCCAGTGAGTCTCTCTTCCTGTCTTGGACTGCAGCAGGCGATGGTCATTAGCTATCTCATCACTGGTGGACTTTATGATCTTGGTGTAGTAGTACATGAACCAGTTCTCCATCGGCTGCAGATTCTTGTTGGAGTGGCCCTCCAGCCCCTGGAGAGCAGAACAAGGATTGCGATTGCAAGCTGTAGTCTAAGACGGTAGAGATGGAGATGTGAGATTCATTTGCGAGGCAGCTGGATGGCATCAAGAGCCGCCACAACAGCGACCTGGTCAGGTTGTAGGCAGGGATAGACTAGATGGGACAGACCAAGGCTTGCTGGTTAGCACCAACTGAAATGTCAAAATGAATGACTTGCATAAAGAACCTTTTAATGACACCATCAGTTCGATTACTGAGAAAAGCAAACATATGCCAAAATAGAATCACCTGTGGTCTAAGATTGTCAAATCACCCATCTCGACTCGACTTGGAAGGGTATTATAGGTATCAGCTGAAAAAGCCTTAGAAATTAAATTTGCATTGGTCCAAAATGAACACTGACAAGCAGAAAACACCTGCCAGCCTGGAAGTTTCCAGTTGCATTTATGGATGTCACATAAAAATGGATAAAGTTAGTATTCATTCAGTACGTCATCAGCCAAAATTAGTTTGAAAATATCAGATAACGGCAAAAACGTAGTATTCATGCATCCCTATCATACACAATCTTTCTCTTTCCTGTCTGCTATCAAATGAAGGCCAAAAAGATCATACAAAAAAGGAAAACATGAAAATCTCTCAAACCAGTTTTCACCTGCAACACTATAAATATTTAATCAGCCCTGCTTGCTCTGTTTTAACCTTAACTAGCGTCTGAATAACAACATTTGCTGAACAAAACTGGTGCCAAGATGATGCAGATGATCTGTCACAACTGATGGAAGTGATAGAAGACTCACTCACACTTATTTCGCTTATTTCGACATGCACAGTGAATGACAGTGATGTAGGGTCCGTGGCCATCACCCAAGCTAGCATTGATCAGGAGCTGGCTGTCAGCACACCACCAAATCAATCATGCCCATTGATCGAACACCATGGGAAGAATGTGTGTTGTATATTGGAGAGTGTTTGTTGTTGCAGGCTGAGAATATGATATTACTTTAAGGTTAAAATTAGAGGAAAATCAATGGTGATTTACAAGTTTGCAAGGCTAGAGTAGCACAGGCCAAAAAAAAAAAAAGTGTGTTACTCTCTGACTAAATAAAACAGCAGGAGATTAAAGCTGTGCCAGGGTCTCTGTACATATATAGGGTTATTATTTGGTACAATTACAGTCTGCTCCAATATTAACAGCAATGATTGAAATACATACTGATAAAGTAAGAGAGCTCTTTGCATCCATTGACCCTTTGAGCCCTGTTGGCTATTTTCCTTTAATTTCCACCTAAAAAACATCCCCAAATTAAATCAGTGACAGCTCCATAACTGTAAGCGCAAAACAAACAACATTGGGTTTTATGGATAAAAGACACTTGGGGGAATTTTGAAACACAAGAAGTCTCTGTGTCTCCATCGCTGAGCCAGAGAGGGAGAGATCCTAAAAAATCTGGCAAAAACGAACATTTTTCTTTCCGGCTAATCAAAACTGCAACTTTGACAGTAAATAAAAGCCTTAAAACGATGAGTGAGTGACGCTGATGTCATTGAAGCTGCTCTAAAACCTCTCAGCTGCAGCTCAACCAAATATGATGCAACAGAAATGAAGCACAACAAATGCTGCATCCATTTTAGTCATGGTAATAGCAGGCGGCCTGTTCATTGAATGTGCCACCTTTGAAAAATGACAGCGGGTGGCATTTCAGTAACAGTTACAATCTGTTTCCAAAACAGGGGCCTCACGATGAATATGCCTTCATCACTGTTTATCAAGTTTCTTGGTCAAACTTGAAGAAAGACACAAGTTTGACTTCAATCATTAGACTGAAGGCAACAGGACAAGTCTAAACCAAATAGCTCCAGATCTGTCACAAGTCCAAATCATTTAAGATGTTCTCAGAAGAGAGGATTTATAAGGAGGAGGGATGAGATATCCCAATATCCCAAATGACAAACACAAGAAAAGCAATGTGGAGATTTTATTAGCATAACAGAAAATAAAAAGTTTTATATGCTTTAGCTGTGGCTTGTGAATACGGATCATTTTGCCTTCCACCCTGGAGCAGATCAGAGCAGATAAAGAGGAAGAAGAGAGTAGAAAGACTGGGAGACAGAAAAAGAGTGGGAGAGACATGGCCTCAAGACCTGTGTGTGTTTAGAGTCTCTCTTTCAATTCTTCTCTCCACTTCACCACAGTCTGCCCCGTAGAGCTGAAGATGTTTGACACAGACATGGTGATAAAAGGCAGGCGAATAAAGAGAAATGAATGTTACAGTGGGTGGGATGAGAGCGAGAGGGGTAGAGTGTATGTGTTAAGGAGAGAGAGAGAGAGAGAGAGGGGGGAAAAAATACAAATGATGCCATGCTAGTGGAATGAAGCATACTCCTGCTCCTCTTATCTATCTGGAGAGAACAGAGTGAGTATCACACAGGGACCAAAACATAAAAATCAGATGGCGGTGAGAGAGAAAAAAAAGGAGGGAGTGAGGGGAAAAAATTCACCAGACCTCCCCCAAAAAACAATTGGAACATGAAGAGCCTGCCTTTATGGTTTAAGAACAATGTCCTGCATTCTTTCTCTTAACCACAAAACTGCAAGGCACTTACCCTTCTCCGTCCATACACACACACACATGCACAAAAGCACACACCTCTTTTTGGAAACACATAAATGCAGGCGTCCGCACACACATGTTCGTGCACACGAGTTTTTTTTCAGAAAAAAAAAAAAAAAGGCAAATTACATATGAAAGGATGTGGGGAGAGGTGGTGGGTGGTGTGTTGGCGGTGGGGGCAGTGCAGTGCGGCTGTTCTGAGTATGTGTCTTTTTATCAGGTGAAGGAGAAGCAGGGAGAGAGGAGGGGGGAGGCGGCGGTGGTGGTGGTGTAAGATTTATCTGCTGCCGTCGGAAAACTTTGACCCCGGAGTTGTAAATCTGTCAAAGGAGTCTAGCCAGCTCAACAGGAAACACGAAAAGGAAAGGGGGAGGTGAGGGAGTGGGTTGGG